>MQTX01000155.1:585668-604167 GCA_009735665.1 Angiostrongylus cantonensis | reverse complement strand
TATATATATATATACATATGGGTGAATACCATATATGAACATATATGCTTTGTAAATAACAAAAAAAGTTTCAGGTGAGCTTAAGAAATGTTTGCTACAGCAATAAAATTAAAGAGAAGCTTACCACATCAAACAAGTCCTTATTGTTAATAATATCGGCTAAAACTTGATGCTCTGATAGTACATCAGTTTGCGTAGAGACGTCGTTAGTGGCTGATGTTGACGAAGATCTGAAATATCGCGTTGAATATGAAGAATAAACTATTTAACATTGTAAACCAGTATAACAAATTAAGGTGTCCCATCAATGGTTGCCTAATATTTAAACTGGTAAACAAAGTTCCCAAGGAATTAAAGTTATTAGCCGTCTTCAAAACACTAAATAATTAAATGGAAATTCTAGCATTTGTACAGAATTCATCACTAACTACGTAACAACATAAGAACTAATGCTACGGTGTTTAAGACCAGCCAAGCCTTTCATCTCTCCCAGGTAATATTGTACGGAACGCAATTCTTAAATTCTTTTGCAAATAGCAGGAGAAGTGTCAAGAAAATGACACTATCGTGAAACGCTTATAATAAATATGTGTTCAATACCATGCAACGTAATTTATTAGTTAAAATTTCTCACCTTGAAATTGATAACGGAAGTGAATCAAATTCCGGTAATGGTACGGGTGTTAGCCTTGGTGCCCATTTCAAAAAATCGGTGTCAGCCCAAGGCAAAAATGTTTTCTTGTAGGAATCGAGATCGAATGCATCCATTGTATGCCGATCCGAATACGCCTCTGAGCTTTCAGACGAGAACACATGGGACACAGGAGATGCTTGCACTGTCCCATTAGCGACCGGTGACAACGGTGACGATGAACTGTTGGCAACATGTGTCGTAATTGACGAGAAAACCGAATTTTGCTCAGTAACTGCTTCATTAGGTATCAAAGTTGGCGTCTTCGGACTATTGACAGGCGCAGCCGCTGGTGGTAGAACCGGAGGAGGTAACTGAAATGCAGATAGAATTTGGTACAAACCGCAAAAATCTGTAGAGATACAAAGTTGCACTAATAATGCGAATAGTGGTGTGCTTTTTCAATATCACGAAAGGAGAGGACGAATAATCTGGTATCTACGAGGCAAGAGAAGAAATGTAAAGAATGTACAGATGATTCACTTAGAGATATCAAAAACCGGCTTAAGGAAATATAAACTTTTTACGCAGATAGCAATACTGACATTTGAACACGAATGGGTGAAAAAAACAACCTTTCGAACAAAATCGATTCAGCCCACAGCAAAAGTATGGAACATTTCCAAGATACAAAGACGTTAACTTTCTTATTTACTGCTACAACTTTTTATGGGAATGTCTTATGTGAAATGCAACCACAACGATGCTGAAATATTTGCAAAACTCCGAACCGCAGGTGTCTGCGGTGGTGAACGAAAGCGTTATTACCCTTTCCGGGGATTAACATGTCCACCGCTACACCATGCGAGTCTTCCGTTTCGCCATATTCTCAGCTAGTTCTTCTATCCAACAGTGTCATCAGCAATCACTTGTCAACGGGATCTATCTAGTGAGCACAAATTGGCGTTGAACCCAGTTAAGGTGAGCCGATTTCATAGATAATACAAGACGTCATAGACTTTAAAAATACTCACTTTATACGGATGCTCGGGTAGCGAAAGCTGCCCTGAATGGCTATGCAATGGATGATGCCACATCGGATATCCATCTGTGTCTAACGGTGTCACCAACACGGCACGCCATGGATGCTTCCCGTTACGCAGTTGAAAAAATACCGTAGCCCTGTATACGACGAGTGGATGTAATAACCCAACAATTATCATGTTATAAATAAAAATCACAGAATAATACTGAGTTTCACAACTGATAAAAACGATTGTGAAGTCGAAGGCTTAAAGTATGAAGACATCCCAACTACCTACTTGTATTTTTTTCGTAAAACAATGAAGAAATATCACAGCTATCACCTGCATTTAGTCTCTGGACGAGGAGGCGTATCACCTTCAGTTAAATCTGTCCAAGCAATAAATGCAGAACCATATTTCGGATTATTCATAAACCCAAAAAACTTCTGTTCATTCGTATTAATATTGGAAACCTGCAAGTTTAAACTGCAACCATATTTGTAGAGAATTGTGATGTGCTGCAGATTTAAGAACATAGGAAGTACAACATCCAAAACATCAGCGAAATCAAAAATATCAAGAAAAAAATAAGCATAAGTAATATTCATAGAAACTGAATCAAATTTTTACCGTCCAATTATCATCCGTTTGCAATAACGAAGCATTTCGAACGCGTATACGTGCATCATCACCAAGAACCTTCAAGCAGAACCACATTTATAAGTTTGAACAATAAACCATATGATTTCGAAAGATTACTATACATTTTTGCACTAGGGAAAACACCAGCACTAATTTATCTTCCCCTACCATCTTTCCGAGAATAACGAAACTTAAAATAATACACTATACCATATCCATCTTTAACAGCTCGTCTCTGCTAACACACCATGGTTTCACATTGTTTAACTACCTTTATAAGCATTCGCGATTGAACATATTGGATACAATACATATGGTGAGATAATAATGGGCTCTCTGAACCCAGAGTCATCATATCTCAGCTCATAATGTGCTTTATTAACTAGATTGAGAAAGAAAAAATTCACAAATTTCAGCCAAGCTGGAACAAGTTCTATAAAAAAAGATAAATCTCTGCATTGATCAATCCCTGAAAGATGCGTCGTGCATTAGACTTCAACAAGCATCGTTGGAGGTGATTGTATGCATACCTGGCCTTTACAATGACTCGTAGTAGCATGTCGATGTATCGAGCCAATGCTGCTGTCCTCCCAAACAAGTCTGGTACCAATCTGCCGACCCCGGATGAATGGAAGACTTGGTGAGCTTGGGGCGCTGGGATCGATCCCATGTGTATTGCTGAGCGCCTCCGAGCACTGCGCTACAGGCACGCTGGTACAAATTCTATATCGGGACGAAATTATTACTCTTATTATAACCAAGATGAAATTTTAATCTTTTGGAACGCATCAAATACATTCTTCCGCTTTTTTTTTTTGTTGAGACTAGTATTTCTAATGCTAAATCAGGCGAATCCTCAACCTGATGATGACACAAAAACAAAACATATTTCTATTGCTCCCATACACCTTCATGGTCCGACAATTCTAACCTCACATACCGTTGGCAAGTAGCGCAGCGGTTAGAGGTGCCCTACAATACGTCCATGGTCATTGGTTCGATGGCGTCAAAAGCAAACGAAGCCTTCCATGCTTTGTAGGTCAGCAAGTTGGTACTAGACCTGGCTAAGAGGATAAAAACACTGATAAGATATATCTATAGCTCGAGCAAGTTAATGTATAGGTCAAATATGCATTCAGTCTCATGTGTGGCGCTTCTGGGATTTGCGAATGGATCATCCACTCTTCAACGCCCTGCACTCCACTCTTATCCTTTTATTTTCACAGTCTAGTCTTTGCTCTACAGCATCTTTCTTAAATAGAGATCGTTCATACGGATGGTCGCCTTTAAAACACTTACATCAATATGTGTAGCACTCCATGGTACATCTTCAAACAAACCAGTCCATACTACGATTAATTTTACACAGACCATTGCACGTAATCCATGATTAAACTGCTGCGCAGGTACAAAAATACGGCCTGAATCATCCGAATTACGCAGTTACTGCAATATTTAGCAATTCATTCAGTATTATAAAACCTACCGATAACATCATTCCATAACCAAGCGCTGCGCGCATTCAGCGAAACTCGATTAACGACAGCGTGCAAACGTAACAACAGTTTTGATGAGTCCATCTCGTCGTCAATCACTTCATATAGCTAAAAAAGTCACTCCAAGCTTCTTTTGCTTGACTACCAAACATTGTGAAGGACCACGTTGCGGTCCCTGAAATGTAAGTGAGCCTAGAAAGTGTGAATATTGTCTCGTGTACCCGAGCAAAATGAAGCTTTTCTGTTAGTCATAGAACCAACACGTTTGGAGGTTATTTTGAGATTCTATTTTTAAAATGATAGAAACTAGAAGCTGCCTGAGCAACATGTAAATGACAACTAACAATAGAGATCTAGGCTTTGCCCAGTAACAGTAAAAAGAGGCTTTGAAGATGCTGTAGAAGCAACGGAACTAGTTGAAGTAAAGCCAATTTTAAGAAACCCTGCAGTAGCCCTGCTCAATTCGCTTATTAAAGAGCAGGAGATCCGTGTGCACGAAGAAATGACGTTAGATTCCCTGAAAATTGTCCACAATATCACTTCGATCACCACATCTAGATTTTGTTTTGGCAATTTTACATCCTATCATTTTGCGGCAGTTAGGAGAATATTCACCTCAACACCTAAACTAATCAACATCAGTTATTAAGAAAACGTTTGTGTGGTCGTGAATCCAAATGGCCTTCCTGTCAGGAGTCACAATACCCATCAAAAGGAAGAACAGCAATCATCCAACCGTTGAGGAAAACCCTTACAGCATGAGCCTATATGCTTGCTGATTTCAACCTATAAACTCAGTATTTGTATTATAAACAACAGCAGAGACTTTTTAAGAACGGTCGATCTTGCATGTAAACCGCTGCAATGAAAACTACACTTTTCACTGCACATACACAGTTATGAAGACCACTTCGTAAGAGTACTGAACTTGGCATGGTTACTGTCAAAAAATTTGTGGAGCTTCGATCGACGTATAGAAAAACAACGCCTGGGAACTGTCAAAGGTTCCAAAAAGAAGAAAAAAACGCATTTAACCTCTGACATCACTCGACAACTTGCAAAATCAGAAAAGTTGTGGAGCAACACAACAGGAGTGTGATGTAAAAACAACCATTCGATGAGAGTAATCAGGGAATACGGATGAATTAAAAATGAGAGATAACGTTAGGTTTAGTAGCTCTAAGGAAAAAGCAACAAAATGGATTATGAATCCACGTACAACGTGCACATGGAAGTTTGTACGAGCCCAATTCTTTAACAAGTAATAGGATTAGTGACGCAGATGGTCACAGGAAGTTGACTTCTCTGAACTTAAAAATTGGTGGATAGTGCTAGTCTGAGAATAGAGCAGCATGGGTTATTTTTGAGCCTCTAAGTGAAGTCGCCGATCAACTAACGGACTTGACACTCCACGGTCGGCTTTCCAATCTAACGGTCGTATCAGCGCCCTGCTATGCAGAAGAGAAGTGCACTGGTACGTCAACCACGTTAAGAACTCCAAACACAATCCATAGAACGTCTCAACGGTGTCTTCTAAAGTATAGTCGGCATAAATAGCTAGTCGGTGCAGACGAGATTTTCGAAGCCTATTCTAACCTCGAGATCCAAGTAATTTACACATCGAAAGCGAATCTTAGATACGCTGGTAATATAACAAGAAGAATAAACAATTCATGAATGAAAACAACTGCAGCCTGGACTCCAAGAGGATGAAACGTTCTTTGCGACGATTTCCTACAGGATGGGTGGACGTGTTTGTAGTTAACATCAATTAGCTGTACTCACAACTACAAGCACTACAGATCACGGTATAACACTTGCCCATGTCACTATACTCGAAGCAAACCACCATGCACAATGATCGCGAGGGTAAGAAATGGATCGAAAATTTTTTAAGGCTATCGTCATTACCGGCCGTCCAAATATCCAAGGAAGTAAGCGCAGAACAACGACATCACTTCCATAACACACATTATAAACAAGTTAAGCTTCAACAACAATGAAATCTCAGCACTTCCAAGTGTGAGATCAAAGATTTCAGTACAATCTCCATTTGAGAACATCGTTCATATAAGTGTGGCAACGAGTAATATAGTGAGAATAATACTTCAATGTTCAAATACGCTCTTCTATCGCCAGTATAAGACCACTTACCAATCCAAGATTTTCAACAGATCGCACAATCCATACAGCTCGAGATTCCGCATCAACTTTTTTAATAAGATCATAACGAATACATGTTCCCAGACTCATCCATGGTTTTCGTAATGAAGAAGGTAAGCGTGCCGTACCAGATTGCTGTAAAGGTTACGAATAAATCAGTCCACATATTGCATTCCAACAATAAAAGGATAAAGCTCTCGGCTTTGATCAATCCCTGAGGGATGCGCCATGCATTCGACTACATTAAGTATCGTTGGAGGTGATTGAATGCATATCTGGCCCTTACAATGACTCGCGGTGGCCTGCCGATGTATCGAGCCAGTGCGGCTATCCTCCCACACGACTCTGGTACTAGTTTACCGACCCCAGAAGGATGGAAGGCATGCTGGGCCATGGGTGCAGGAATCGATTCAACGTGCGTGCCGCAGTGGCGCCTGCAACCACTACGCCACACGCGGCCATGCATTCCAACAATAGAATTGAAAATATGAGAAGCACTGAACAAGATTCTTATAAACAACATCGATTCACTGAATAACATATCAAAACAAAAAATGAGAAAAACTATTCCTGATTCTACCAACTCACTGAAGAATATACAGCTAGATCACCGTCTTCGGGACAAATAACAATGATGCCAATCTAGAAAGAACATTATGAGGTTATAAAAAGTAATACGAAAACCTTCCCGTGAAAATAAATCACATCAGAAATGACAGGAGCTCAATTACTGATTTCCATTCATGAACACCTCGACAGGAATCACTCACTTGACCATTAGCAACATCGGGAACCTTTTCAGAGCCTTTCTTCTCATCTACCAGATTCATATTAATACTCCACGCAACATATCGGCAATTATTAATATCCGGTTGACGAAAAATCTACAACCAAAAGAATACTTTAGATGAAGGGAAAACATAGTACCAATAACACCAAAGAAATAGTTAACAATTCTTCACGTACATTTACCGCAAATTACGAGGAGAATTAGAAATAGAACCACGATGATGCTGAGATATTTGCAAACTCCTGACCACAGTTGCTTGCGGCGGGAACCCGACGTTACCCTTTCCGAGGGATAACGCGTTCACAGCCACACCATGTGGGTTTTTCGTTTGCCTATCTCTCAGCCAGTTTTCCATCGCCAATGCCATCAACAATCACCCGTAGAATTAGAAATGTTTGGTAAAAAACTATCAAACTTCAACTCAAACAGATTTCTTCGACACTTAAGACATGAGATGAATTCCATCTAACGATTTTTTCAAACCAATCAAATATTCTATACTGTAAGGACTTCAGCAGCTCCTGCATTCAACTCGATTCCTCGCACCAACCATCCACAGCACTGTTGGCTACTGCTCGAAATTCTCATCTTCATAGTTACCGCTGAATGCTAGTCCAGTCAATTCTTCCCTCGAACCCTGGATAGCCGCACTAAGGTGTTCCTTTACGTAAATTGTATGATCTGATCAGCTCTCAGACAAGTACTGTACCAATTTTCCCATTTGAAGGAACGGAAAACTTTCTGAAATAGGGGCGCAACTAAAACAGTTCCTTGCTTACAGGAAACGGCTTCACTACAGTTGCGCTACCTACCCACCCATTATTTCACGGTTATTTGTTCGGAACAAAATTCAAGGTCCCCATCACACAAGTGCTGGTCCTTGACAGGTAAGTGACCTGAAAGCACCTGGCTTGACACCATTTTAGCTCTACCAGATGAGAAAAATATCAGTGAAAAAGAAATCGGTGGCAGCACACGAAGCGTAAGAAAGCGAGCCATTAAGATGAGCGACAAGAAAAAGTAAGCTTTTATAGTCACACTACTACAAAACGAAGTCTCACAAGATTTTACAAACTTCAACTTCATAAGAAATCCAACTTGCCTTCATTTGAATAGTCTTTCCAACTTCTGCACCTTTTCCCAACCATGGCTTATTAAAATCGTTTCTAGACGAATAAGGTACAAAAACTCGACCATATTTTTTTACATCGGCATAACAAAACCTAAGAACAATAGGTATAATGTGTAAGAAAAAAAAGCCATAATAATAAAACGGTATGCATCACTCACTTATCATAAGTATCAGATATTTTACCAGATACTGATATCAATTCACGTTTCTTAACAACTGATGATGCAACGAATCGGCAATCGTTTTGAACTTGAGTTTGTCTCTGTGCAGTAAATATCACTTCTTCATCAGACTGCAATAACATACAGAAATCTAAGTAGATAGTTTCACAAATTTTTTTTTGGCTCAAACACAATGACAAAGCACGAATTGTGGAACACTGCTTCGACATTTCCCAAGTACAAAATTCTTAAGTGGTAAAGGATAAGCACACTTAAAATGTCAAGTTCTCTGAAAACCAACCGTAAATTTATCACGGAGATCAGTGCAGTCGCTCGTAATACATGCAGCTGCTATCGGAAAGTATACATTCCCCAAACGTTCGTCATTAATATAAGCATGTTTCTTAACCATCTAAAATAAAGATTTACAGTTTCATTAAGTATCGTTGGAGGTGATTGAATGCATATCTGGCCTTTACAATGACCCGTCCTGGCATAGCGAAGTATCGAACCAGTGCTGTCATCCTACCAGACAAGTCTGGTAACAATTTCAAGTCAAAGGCAGATCTGGTAACGACCAACTCAGGGATGGAAGCTTGCTAACTCTTCGCCGCGGTTATCGATCCCATGTGTATTGCAGCTCCGACCACTGTGCTACCTCCGCCCCTTATCACCTTTATATAAAAGGTGCTCGACCACTATGTTGGCAACCGACAGTACCATGCCTTTTGTGTATGACAAATAAAAAAAGTGTATGCAGTTCTTAAACTCTTGCCAACAACTTATGGCAAAATATAGGTAGCTATTCGTCATTATCTTCTCGCCAAAGGCAGCAAAAAAGAGAGTAGGTGATGCTTCTCGAGAGTCTCAGCGAAGCTGCAAAGGTAGTTCTGGTGCGCAGTGCACCAGCTCAACAAGACCGATGGTTAATGCTCATAATGACTTACCCTACATATTCGTCCTTCGCCTAAAGAACGGTTTTGACTCATCTCCTCCGTTATGTCAGAACTATTCTCACACTGATAAATCTGAACCTAAATCTAAATCTGATAATCTGATCATCTGTGGAGAACACCGATTGGAAATATGAAACGGAAACAAAAATATTCAAAGGAAAAAAGTCCAAGAAACGATAACGGTACCACTAAGGAGATAGTGGCTAGATCGGTTATAAGACCGCACCGTTCACAGGTTTTCGAAAACGGAATTCAGCTTCTTATTTAGAAATCTGAAAATTAACAATAGAACAACCAACAACTTTCCACAAAAACCAGAAGGATAAAAAATCAAGCACACAAGAAATGTTATCGGAATAAACATGGCAAAGAAATGCTCATATCGCCAAAAGACCTACAAAACCAAAGCAATTGAAGATCGAAATGTGCCAATTCTAGTGAAGACTCTCAATCACGGAGAAACAAGTAGCCACAATGTGGATAACTGTCAGTGATACAAGCAAGACATATGGATATCATACATTCCGATAAGTAAGTAGATAAGAACACTACTTATGGAATTCATTCTCAGTGAACAAAAATGTTTTCGGTCGAACTCTATGGAACCACTATCGTTCTAAATTAACTAAGACGAAGATGGAAAAAGAAAGATCTTGTCCAAACAAGGCAACGATGCAACCAATTAGCAATGGATATGACAGAACAGGTTTTAGTTATCAGGATACAATCAAAAACCAGTGAAAAAAGGATAGAATAATGTGGAGGAGTAGAGGAATATTTTTCAAAAAAAAATCTACGCAATCAGTTTTGTCGATCTCACAGTGCTCATACGAATTCCCCTAGACTCGCCAGTGTACTTCTCTAATTCCTTTCGTATCGTTCCCACTTGTGAGTGAACTTTCTTCACAGCTTCTTTATACCGCCTACGATTCTTCGTCTGAAAACAACATGATTGTGGAATGGGAGGGACCCATTTTCGCAGTGTTGCAGTGCACCAGCTCAACAAGACCGATGGTTAATGCTCATAATGACTTACCCTACATATTCGTCCTTCGCCTAAAGAACGGTTTTGACTCATCTCCTCCGTTATGTCAGAACTATTCTCACACTGATAAATCTGAACCTAAATCTAAATCTGATAATCTGATCATCTGTGGAGAACACCGATTGGAAATATGAAACGGAAACAAAAATATTCAAAGGAAAAAAGTCTCTTGCCAACAACTTATGGCAAAATATAGGTAGCTATTCGTCATTATCTTCTCGCCAAAGGCAGCAAAAAAGAGAGTAGGTGATGCTTCTCGAGAGTCTCAGCGAAGCTGCAAAGGTAGTTCTGGTGCGCAGTGCACCAGCTCAACAAGACCGATGGTTAATGCTCATAATGATTTTCGCAGTGTTGCATAAGCAAACCTAAGCATCATTGCCCAATTACAACATCGCTTATATAACCACCGTTCTAAATAGTCTTGTAGAGAATGAGCCGATATATAAAAGAAAGTAAAGAAGTCTTTTAACGAGAAGTAAAACAAGAAGAATAGAGAAAAAGTAACTATAGATGTGAAAAACACTTCAGAAGCACTTTTCACCTTGGGTAAACAAGAGTGCATGCGCCAATATATGAAAATTATCGAAGTGACTATCATAAGTGTATGGAAGGTGGAAAACAGAAAGGGTGAGGTAACATGTTTTCAAAAGAAAAAAAAACTGCACTGGAAAAATTAGAACGGTCCCAAGATGCCTTCACATAGCTGTTCAAACTAAAGCTACTTTTGAACGTTTAAGTTTAAGCACACCAAATTTCATGGGCAAACGTGGAATATCTTATTAAAAAACAAGACCATGAAACTTTCTAGAAATCAACGAAAAGACATAAGGAAAACTGTTTCTCTCAAGTTTGATTGTCATGCCCCGTTATTTCTCACTCGCGTAATCGCCATCTATAGTAGGGTCTATTTTGATGAAGCAGAAAACCGCGTAGCCCCAAAACAGTTGCCATCTCCGAATACAGGTGGTTAGTGTTAGCTGCGGAAACGTTGGCTTATCGTTTGAATGGTCTTCCAAGAAGATTCTTGCATTTTCTCAGAGTCCACTCCATTGTTTTTGTCGTCCGCTTGCCATCTGTTTTTCTTATTATATCAAAGTCCTGCGTGTGGCGCAGTGGTTGGAGGCGCCACTGCGGCGCGCACGTGAAAACGCGCCCATGGCGCACCAAGCCTTCCATCCCTCCGGAGTCGGCAAATTGGCACCAGACTTGTCTGGGAGGATAGCAGCACTGGCTCGATACATTCGCCGGCCACCGCGAGTCATTGTAAAGGCCAGATATGCATTCAATCACCTCCAAGAGCTTTATCAGTGTCCTATCTGTTTTGCTTCCAGTGTATGTTCTCGTTGTACCCAAAGATGGGATAGGTTTCGCACATCTGAGACGCGCGTTCCGGCTAGACGTTGTGAGTGTCAGTTAGATTTCAGAAGATATCGCTCAAGTGCTTGGTGGTTGCTGTACAGATTTCTTGACGTTGTCGAAATATGAGCCCGCGTTTCTGCTGCATACCGGAGAGCTGTGAGGACTGCTAAATCGAAAAGGTGATCGGGAAGCTTTGGGACCGTTAGTTGGTAGACTGCTTCTTTGATTGGTCTTTTCTAATTCGGTCCATTCTCTTCTCTTTCTTGTGTCTAATTCCTTCTTCAAGTTGTTCACCATGTTTATTGAACGTCCAAGGCACATGTCAACAGGTACGAGGTGGTGATTATAAACAGGAAGCTGTTTCGTTCGATTTGTTCGAATTTGCACCATGGGTTCTTCACGGGCTGGGTTCTCGTTCTATTACGCATTGCCCAATCTTTTTCGCCATTTCGTTCAGTTCACTGAGCATCTTCTCTGATTCACCAGTACATCTCAAAAGAGTGACGATGTTGTCGTCGAAACGAAGGCTTGATTCGAATTTTCCATCAATACGTATGCCCTTCTTTTCCCAATCATGTGAATTCATTGTTTAATTCAATGAGGCGGAAAACAGCTTTGGCGAAATTCTCGTGCCTTCTCGGACTTCTTTTCATATGGATATGGGTGAGGAGTGGATGGAAAAGCTGTACATTTATGCTGCATTTTCGATAAGTCTGTTAGTATTGGTTTATATCACTGGACCATTTCTTGACCGAGGAGTGCTGAGAGAATTGCATTCACTTCAACGCTGTTAAACGATTTTCGTAGTCGATAAAGATTACGAAAAGAGGGAGATTATAATTTTAACTTATTATTTACTAACTACTCTTCTTTAATAGTAGGGTATGTTGCGAAATATAAGTATAATGATGCTGAGATATCATGAGAGTCCCACTCGTAATATCACGGTTCTGAGGAAGAAATCGCAGAAACGTCAGCCATCAACCAACAACACCAACAATAACGACAACGACAACGAAGACCTATACCGACCTCGCATCAGCTAAAGAAGATGCTGAGATATTTGCAAAACTCCGGAACGCAGCTGTCTGCAGTGGGGAACGAATGCGCTATCACCCTTTTCGGGGGCTAACGTATTCACCACCACACTATGCGTGTCCTTCGTTTCGCTTGTCTCTCAGCTAGTTCTATCGATCAGTGCATCAACAATCACCCGGGGAGATGACATGACCGACAGACTTTTATGACCTCTGATACGGTTTGGATGCAGTCCATGAACCAGAGCCCCTGAATCCGCTGCTGCATTTTCGATAAGTCTGTTAGTATTGGTTTATATCACTGGACCATTTCTTGACCGAGGAGTGCTGAGAGAATTGCATTCACTTCAACGCTGTTAAACGATTTTCGTAGTCGATAAAGATTACGAAAAGAGGGAGATTATAATTTTAACTTATTATTTACTAACTACTCTTCTTTAATAGTAGGGTATGTTGCGAAATATAAGTATAATGATGCTGAGATATCATGAGAGTCCCACTCGTAATATCACGGTTCTGAGGAAGAAATCGCCAAAACGTCAGCGATCAACCAACAACACCAACAATAACGACAACGACAACGAAGACCTATACCGACCTCGCATCAGCTAAAGAAGATGCTGAGATATTTGCAAAACTCCGGAACGCAGCTGTCTGCAGTGGGGAACGAATGCGCTATCACCCTTTTCGGGGGCTAACGTATTCACCACCACACTATGCGTGTCCTTCGTTTCGCTTGTCTCTCAGCTAGTTCTATCGATCAGTGCATCAACAATCACCCGGGGAGATGACATGACCGACAGACTTTTATGACCTCTGATACGGTTTGAATGCAGTCCATGAACCAGAGCCCCTGAATCCGGCCTGCTCAAATAGTTGTGCCTCATGCAAAGTTTTCGATATTAGCAAAAAGATAACCTTCGTGAGCAGTTTGTAGAGTACACTCAACAAGCATTTTATTTGGCATTTTATGTCGTGGTCACTCTCATTCTGTCTGTTTTCAATTACATCCTCTTCAACATGAAACTTTATCACCTCTCACCGGTTGCCTCATCGTACGACGTCGTAAACAGGAGCGTCTAGTGAGAGTGGTATTGAGGCTGCAGCTTGGCTGTTTTTGCCATTTTGGTTCATAGAATCGCGAGTTCAGCCTAACTAAAGCCTTCTTTAGGTCGTCGCCATCCCATGCAGTCGCCGTGCTTGTGGATCAGATGGAGATTTGCCATTATGCGGCAAGTTCAAAACGAGGACAGTGGTGATTCCTGGCATTGATTTTACTCTCAGCTTGTTTTCGATAGAAACGTCGAACCCGTTATTAGTTTGGAACACCTTGCTGGGGAACGAACACTCCGCTGTGAATCGCAGCGCAGCTCAACACGTAGGAACACCTCCCAGCAATGATTAGGGGGTAAACCAATGGAAGGCACTACACACCATTATATAATAAACGAAAAACGTACCTTCGCTATTCTTGGGTTCTTCTTCCTCTTGCCTTTGAACATTGGCACAGAATTCTTCTCGATTTTTTTGTTTGCCTTCCTTCTGTCATCTGATAGCAGCAGTTCACTACTACTTTCTGCAACTGCCATGTCCACAGTTTCATCTACCACTTTCTTCTCAGTGCAAACCTGAAAGTGAAACCACATATTTTATGCAAGCCCATTGAAATCATGGGAAGTTATCCCTACATTCCAATTTTAAGCATATACTATAACCAAATTCGAAAACCGTAGAAAATTTGTGATAAGAGACCTCGCAATGTTCAATTTAGCAAATGCATAATGTATTGTTTTCAAGAACAAATAGACTATTCTACAGCCAAAACATCAATGCCAACCCATATGATAGATATCTATTCACCTGACTATTCCGTTTACTTTGCGGCTCCACTACCGCAGTGTCAATACGTTCCCCATTTGAAACTTTCTTGACCAACTTCTTCAATGCTCCAGCATTCTTATTCAAAAAATCGTCAACATTCTTCATCATCTGCTAATATCAGATATATAAAACACCACGCTGAAAAAAAGAAGAAAAGAATAAACGATCCCAACTTTAGCAAACTTTTCTATCTTTTCCAGTACAGGGTGAGAATCCACTGCTACATCTGTAACATTTCTTCTAGCCAATGAATCCGCCTTCAGTCTCAAGAAAAACATCATATTCATAATGTATCTAAAACATTCTTGAATGATGCTTTCGCAAAAAATAAATGACCTACACTAAAAAACTAATAAATAGCGAGGAACGTACGTTGTATAGACATCGAAGACAAGCATCAGTTGCTTACGAACATTAGACATTTGTGAAAGTTGTTTAATCAATGGAACAAGTGGTTCCACTACAACTTTCATTAAATCTTTCTAAAAAACCAAATGTAAGGGAAAAACAATTACTCATTGAGGAAAAAGAATAAACAAACTCTTCGATTATATTCTTCAATAATCTCGACCGTGCGCTTGTTGAGCTCCTTCACCGTTGACAGTTTCCATTCTGGTTTAGTTTCCTTCACTACCTAAAGAAATGAAACATTCAGACATTTTCTTTCATCACATTTGAACAAGATAATGTGAAATTGAAACAAAAACGTGCAAAAAATTCAACTGAAGAGGGAAGGAGCTATAAAGAAACGCATGATACGCATGCAGCTAGAACATTACTTTATTAAATGTAACAGTAAAATAACCAAACTTCGGTCAAAAAAGCCACAATAGCAGGAAGTTTACCGTTTGCAAACTGTCCGCTTCGTCCACTCTGTCAAAAAAATCAGCTACTCGAGCAACTGCCTTGTCTAATGCGGCCTGTCTACTAGCAGCATCCTCTTCTTCTAGCTCTGCATCGTCTAGTTCTTCATCTCTCATCCCTCCCCAATCCTCGTCAATATACCTCAAATGAAGGATGTCAAAAACGAGAAAGAAACCTAGTATGCTCAACTACGGTCAAACTTCTGAAATTTGAAAAAGAACATCTAGACTACTCACTCTGTACCGTAAAAGTTTTTCCTATTTCGTCCCCATTCGTTTCCAACAACACCGCCTGAAAGAAATTCACAACTTATTATCTTTCATACCTTTATAGGGTGAACGACAGTGATTGAAGAATAAAAAATCGAAACAAAAATTAATGGAGCTGGAAATGTAAACCATTCAAATATTTGGAAGAATAATTTTTAAGATGGCTTTAAAAAAAGGAATAATTGAACACCTGACCAATGTACATTGTTGAAGGGATAGTAAAAGAAATTATCAGAAGAAATAAGATTTTTTAGTGGCCGTAATGTCAAGAAAAATTCTTCACTAAGAAAAAACAAGACATGGCCCATTAAATGTCAATTAAGCATTTCACATTCGTGATTTAGTTACGCGTCCGAAGTGATTATTGAAAAATGGGAACAATTTCAAGACTTACAGAATTCACCATTTAAGAAGGAAGAACACACCGTTTACAAAAGTCTCCTTAGAAACTCCAGTTTCCATGTTACCACGCAGTATTTTCAAAATCGCGTAGATGGTAGGAATTACAATGTCAAAAAGTCAACAATAAGTTTTGCAGCATGAACAACAAAATTTCTCGTAGAAATCTATGTTTAAGGGGTGCGTGTAGCGCAGTGGTCGGAGAGGCCCTTCAATACACGGGAGTTATCCTTGCGCTCCCGGTCCACCAAATCCTCCGTCCCTCTGAGATCGTAAATTGATACTAAACTTGTCAGGGTGGATAGCACTACTGGTTCAACACATCGATGGGCCACCTCGAGTTGTTGTAAAGGCCAGATATGCATCCCATGAGCTCCAACGATGCTCAATGAAGTCGAATACACGGCGCGTCCCTTAGAGAATGATTAGTGCCGAGAGCACTATCCTTCTTTCTTTTGTCTATGTCATTATCTAAACTGACTGATATTTGCTGCTGGATGGTTTTTTTGTATAAATCGCCTAATGGATATGCTAGCGATTTGCTCCTCACCACCTGTCGACTATGTTATCAACTCAACGGTATCGAAGTTGTTGATTGGTAACGAGTAATACAAAACCAGCCAAGGTACGCATGCAAGGAGTACTCTATTAAATTTGTAAGCTGCTTATGCACTAGTCTACCAAATAATATTAAAATACAACTAAAACAAATTTTGATATATTTTGATATCAACAAGCAACTGGATGAAAATTTTGAAGTTGGATAGCACAAATACCTGACTCATTACCGCTATCGTCATCAAAATCAGAGTCAGACGATCCATCATCCTCCGATGAATCTCCTTCGACATTAAGCACTTCTCCCACTTCCTTCACCTGAAAACAGCACCCTGATAAGATTTGAATAAAAATGACATTGGAAAGAAGTGAAAACTGACAAAAACGTGAACAAATTACTTTCCTATAAGAAGTTAATCAAGTGTGGGAGTATTTTCACACAGTGAAGCACACTACAATGCAGACAAGTAACTTATCAAATTATCCAAGAACTGATAACCACCAAGTCGTGCCAAAAGCCACGTAACAAAAACATATTTGTTGATTACCTGTCTTCTCATCTTTCATAGGGATATAGTACGCTTGTGAGAAATATGTTTCAAACATCAACCAATATGTGGATAGAAAGAAAACAGAAGGAGGAATCCTTGTGGTGTGGTAACTTGGTGTGGCAAATAACCATTTCCAATGTCTGCGAATCAAAAGCCCCTCGGATAACCGTAGAGGAAAAACAAAGTCTCATTCAACTTGCCCTTTATCTCCAATGAAGTAAGCACAGGTGTGAAGGGAGGTTAAAAGAGGGTGGGTCTAAAGAATTTGGTAAGAGTGGTTGAAATACAAGCGAACCCTCTTTTTTAATTTGCAACTGCTTGCATGACCGTCTATATAAATCGCAAAACTGCATCACTTGCCCTTAAGCCAGAAACAGTGATTGGATTACATGGTAAGGAAACGAGTACATTGCTTTGTGTCCGTATAAAAGAATGGTTTGGTAGGCAACTTAAGGTAAAACAAAGTCTTCAACCAGGCAGAAATAGGAAATAAAACATAACGAAGAAGATTTTGAAAAAGAATTCAACATCTATACCAGCAATCTAGAACATCAGCGTGAAAAACTTTCCAAGTATATCGAACAAATTTCAAAAATCCAGAAATAAACAGCAAGGTGGAGTGCTATGTGATCACGCGTAACCTCGCCGCATATCTCAGCATTTTCCAACAAGAGCTAGATTCATTCGTCATCCATGTGAAACTCCATGAAGCTTGTCTATATCAATAACTGGAGCACTTAAATAAGGAATAAAAAGGTGAGTGTATAGAAAAAGCTGTTCACCGTGGCTGTTGAAACATAGGTGTTTAGCCAACAGACTATGGATCAGACCGCTACAAGCTTTGAAGAAGGCAGACCCGCGAAACAACCAGTGTTTGACAAGGCTTCGACCAACAATACCGTGTCCGTAGAAGAAAAATTAATCTACTTAAGTTGTAAAACACCTTCCTATGCTGAAAGCAGTGGCTTCACCATGTGGACTATAGTAAAACGTGCCATTTAGTAGCAATAATACATCTCTGAATAAATAACGCAAAAGTATTTCTATAATGTTGTGAATTTCTCAACTTAAAAAATTCTCCAGCTATCAAAAATTTACCGTATGTTGTTGGGAAAAAAAAATTAACAATGCCATGTTCAAATCGCAGATGAGTTTTACTGACGGAAAAAAATTTGCTGACTAATGTCGAGATTAGCATAAAAACGTCCTTGGGAACTACTCCACACAGAGAGATTATAGGATTGTGTGCTATGTAATACATATTATACGTGAAGTCTAGGTGACAGTTAGTAAAGTGATTGTGACCCCATTCGACCAGCACGAAGACCACGTTTAACACTGCAGCGGAACAGGAGTTAGCCATCTCTATGGTTATGGGATACTTATAACACAGTTGTCTGGGACCAATCTACAAAACCTGGCGAGTGTCTGTGAACAAGATCTGAGAACGATCTAGCACGCTTACGCTAACACTCTGAGAAAGATTGACCAGCAACCAATGGCAGAATGTAGTAACTATTCCTCAAATAGTTCCTATTTT
>MQTX01000155.1:549807-585416 GCA_009735665.1 Angiostrongylus cantonensis | reverse complement strand
TCATACAAATGTGGACATTACATATAAAATGAACGTATATATACATATATGGACATGAATATATATAATGTATATGTGTATATGCGTGTATATACGTGTGTATGCGTAGCATCATTCTGTACGAAACACCACGTATTCAGGTCACAGAGGATTGACTGTAACAAGTTGAACATAAAATAGCGTAATATGAATGGCTAACTACAATGAGAATGGCTTTCTTTCCCAAGGATACTGATCATACGAAAGTCTTTGATACGGGCGAAAGTGCACTTTCTGGTAGTCGATGTGACAACTAGATCTATTCCGTTACACTCTATTCATCTTAGGATAGTTCAAAACAGTTATAAAATTCGTTGGCAGGGTTTAAAAATTGAGAAAATCAGATTCAATATGAACTAAGAACATCCACCAAGACAATCAAGTGCAGGGAAAACACTTACCGTCTTCCTTTTATAATCATTTTCCGACAGTTTTCGGTCGTTAGCATGGAATAAGTCCACTTCGTCGTGCAAGTCCTCATTCTCGTCCTCAAATTCGATGTGCTTAGACCTCAAAAAAACTTGGATTCACTTCGTACGGGAAAGGAACCCTATGGCTTTAAACTTCACCCTAAACTGCATGCATTACTTCACACAACCACTGGTTAGAAAGAGCTTTAGCTTTTGAACCACCAAATTCTATCAGGTTAGAGAATCCAGTACAAAAAAGAGATAGAATACATGTGGGAAGAAAAATGTATCGAATTCTTGTTGAAGCATGGTTAAATTTAGCGTAAGATCAGCATGAGATCAAATTTCATCGATAACACAACAGGCCCTGATTGTACTATAGATATCAATAGTTCTTTTTACAGTAAACGTCTTTCACATCTATTGTGCGGATCCCAGCACTTCGCGCGTTCGACCTGCGTCGTCGCCTCCATCGTCCGTCTTCAGCTTTTCTCTATGTGGGGTGGGTTCAGTTGCTGCTTGAGGATTTTCCTTTCAACATGAATATTGCTGAGTTGGTCTAGTCGATTCTCCTTGGAATGCTAAAGTAGACGGGCTAAAGCGTTCCCACTTGGACTGCATAGAGCGAGCTTTTCCCAGACGAACCTGCCACCAATTTCCCGACCTCGAAGGGATGCCAGGTTTGGCGAGCCGAGTGCGAGATCGAACCAGCACCATGCTCGCGATCAACGAAACCACTAACTGTGTTATCATAGCCCTACATATTGATGTATAAAAAGACAACTGAAGCACAAACAAGGGCAGATTTAAGGAAGCTCAGTGGTCCTTAGTACAGAGGCAGAGAAAAAAAAATGATGCACCAACCAAATCAAATTATTTAGAAAATTTTAAACATCATTTTCCAGTTCAATACATCCTAGCGTAAAATATATTACTTTCGGTTCATCATCAAAGGGTATCATCGATAATGTTCATCAACATCAATTCATCATCAATAATGTACCCAGCAATAATTCCCATTTTTTTTAGAACCACTCAATTTCAAAAATATTACCTTCAAAACATTTGCAAAAGGCACAGTAGATTATATTCATAAAGGACGTGCTACGTCATCGAGAGATTACGATGCACTTGCTATCCGGACAGAACACTTCCTGCGTTCTGCTCTGCTGCAAGTCACTCACACAAATGCACAGTAATATTACCACATTCCCTTTAGCACTAACATATCATAGCGCGTAAAGCAGTCGTCATACGCGCCCTGCAAAGATCGCTTCCCCCCCAAACTCAAGAACCCTTCCATCTGTCCAGGATCGGCAAATTGTTACCATACTTGCCCGGGAGAATAACAGCATTGACTCGATATATCGCTAGGCCACTGCGAGTCATTGTAATGGCCAGCTATGAATTCAATCACCTCGAAACGATGCCTAATGAAGTCGAATGCATGAGCATCCCTCAGTGATTGATCATCGCTAAGAGCTTCATCCTTTATCCGCGTTTTACCGTTGACGTTCGTGGGTATCCAAAAGCTATTCACAGTAAGGAGTTCACGGTATATCATCATTCAAGCCCAGGTGTTCGACGTTTCTCAGCCACCCCATTCGCCAAACCATAAGGGTAAGGAAACTAAAAATGCGATGCTCCCAATCTTCATCGAGCGAGCAGAGACCAAACAGAAGTGAAGCGCACAATAGTAACAAAGGAGTACGTGTTGGCGCCCGTTTAAATACACAACTGTTAACGGCATTACCAGTGGTAAATGTAATGCTGATTAGAAGGACAAATTTCTGTAGTCTGAAGTCTAAAATAGGGTCCCTTTAAAGTGTTAGTTAGTCATTGTAAAACTAGCGTTAAGAAAACGAGTTAACCAACACAGTTAAATGTGGTCTTCATGGGTGATATTTGCTACTTCCATAAGCAGAACTATATTCGGACAGTCCTATGGGGAAAGTGTACGGTGTTGTTAATGTCGAAAGACATACTGCGATGAAATTATAAGTTCGCAAACCACACTTGTATTTGACATTTGCAGAACATATGTAAACATTGAAATAGAACAATTCCAAAGTCTGTAAACAGCAGTGCTAGCCTTCGAATCATCCCAAAGATGTTGAGGTTCAAAAATTCAAAAAACCCCTTCAGACGGAGGATTGTTCTCACCTAAATCTTCAGTTTGAGATGCTGGCTAACACAGCAAGTCACACTTTCATTTTCTCTATGCATACAACTGCATAGGGAGCTGTAAAACTAGCCGTAATGAAAATTGATACCTTAGAATTCTGAGCCTAAACTTATTTTTCTAATAATAAGTTGACAAGTGCCTACGAATATTAGAGTATCCCAACAAAATCAAAATATTTACAAGAATGCTGTCACTTCTTATTCAATGCTGCTGAGATATTTGCAAAACTCCGGACCACAGGTGTCTGTGGTGGCAAACGAACGCGCTATTGTCATTTCCGGAGAGTAACGCGTTCACCACCACACCATGCGTGTCCTTCGCTTCGCCCGTCTCTCAGCTAGTTCTATCGATCAACGCCACCAACAATTGTCAACCCGTCAACGGGATTGAACTGAGGAGTCCACATCGGCACTGAACCGAGTTAAGCTGAGGCTGTAGTTGAAATCACAATGTTTTACTTCTTATTTTCTGCCTACTATAATTTTCACGGTAAGGTACTAAACGAAATACAACCACAATGTTAGTGCGTTCGTTCGGCACCTTAGACACATGTGGTCCAAAGTTTTGCAAATATCTCAGCAATATTGTGGTTGCCTTTCGCTTAGCACCCTGCCGTGAAAATTGTAGTAAGCAGAAAATAAAAAGCGAAACTCTTTATTCACTTCCTATTTTTTTTAATTGTTGGGTATTATATGAAATATAACCATAATGATGCTTGCTGATAGCACCTAGGGGTCAATAACATGGCTGAAAGATAGGCGAAACGAATGACTCGCTTGGTGTGGTGGTGAACGCGTTAGCACCCGGAAAGGGTGACGTGTTCGGTTTCCCACCGCAGACACCAACATTCTGGAGCTTGCAAATATCTCAGCATCATCATAGTTATTTACATACATATTTAGTTAAATAACAGTTGGGAATATGGCTATATCAATACATCAGACTCAATCTGTCGGTAGTAAAAGAAGCAGTAAGCTTATGCTTCATTAAAAAGACTTATGAATAATATCCACAAGAAATACATTAATTGCCAATTATAAAACATAAGAATTTCAAAACAGATATAACAGAAAACTACCATAAAAATATTACCAAAGCAGCAAAGTGTTACAGAACACTAGGAAGTTCGGAGTTCGAGAACTCGTCGACCTTTAGGCATGCGATCTTTTATGAACCAACCACAAAAATGTACACATAAAATGCACACCCTTAACAAAAAAAAAGGATGGGAAAAGAAGAACTTACACCATATGACTTCTCTTTCTGCCCATTTTGCCCACCGTAAGCTGAAAATTAACCAATAATAACATATAAAACAGAAAAAGGGAGATTGTACGAGGCTAACGAAAATCAGAGTTAATTAAAAGTGAACGAAGGTAAAGTAGTTGATTAAGTACTGTAGCTATTTATATTAAGTTAAGAAAAAAGAGAGGGGAAATGTTGATTAAGATAACATGTTCCAAGTCAGAACCAAGTTGATGTCACGTAATTACAGAATGAAGAACTCTTGACCCACAGCGCAACTCGAGCCCGTCCCGTAGGTACGGAAAAATGAGGTCCACTAGGGCTCACAGATTTCCACCCAATTACGATAAGATCATTAAAGTGGCGCATAATAAGTGTTCGATTTCCAAACCTTTCGAAACTATTCTTCAAACCGACCGTCATTTAACCTTGGTAGTACCAGTCAGTACCTGCTTGGATTGCTAAGCTAACATGAGGTTGACGAATTTGATTACCAGGCTAACGACCCGACGTCTTCGTCTTTATCAGAGCCTCTCGGAAATCTTCGTTTAACACGAAGATACAAGAAAGACGCGAAAGATAGATAACAGGAGGCACGAAAGATATGAGAAAACAGCATACTTACTACCCTTGACAAAAAGATTACTATTCAAAGTGCATACTTTGAATGGGAATAGCATAGCTACATGTTGACCTCGTACTCTGACCCTCTTCATCTACAATTCAAATGCTTCCATTTAATATTCGTTACGCTACGGGACAACTGAAGCACGGCGATGAAGAGAAAACAGATTCATGAGCCGCTCAAAATATAACCTAGAAGTAGCAACAGCCTACTTACTATCTATCAACCTTATTGCGTTCCACAATCTGTTCGCTATCGATTGATTCGTGCAGCTTTAAACATAAAAAAACTGCCATGATCAATACTTAGACACACTACCTGACGATGCCTCAACAGGACGGTGACCCAGAGTAACGATGCCACGGACAGGGGATGTCCCTTGGGAGCATTATTTTGATAAATGTTTCTTCGTCACTAAGCAGCACTTTGTTTAGTAATAAAAGTGTAATGTGGTCTCGTTAGGCGCAACATTCATAAGCCCTCAAATTGAACCACATACAGCCTACTTACTATCTATCAACCTTATTGCGTTCCACAATCTGTTCGCTATCGATTGATTCGTGCAGCTTTAAACATAAAAAAACTGCCATGATCAATACTTAGACACACTACCTGACGATGCCTCAACAGGACGGTGACCCAGAGTAACGATGCCACGGACAGGGGATGTCCCTTGGGAGCATTATTTTGATAAATGTTTCTTCGTCACTAAGCAGCACTTTGTTTAGTAATAAAAGTGTAATGTGGTCTCGTTAGGCGCAACATTCATAAGCCCTCAAATTGAACGACATGGGGGTCAATTGCCGACCATGACTGGACCGTGTATACTGCTGGAAAATCTAGAACTTTTGCATAGGTTCTCTCCAATACACTTTTCACGTCTGAAGAGATTCCAGCTTCACCTTCACAAACAGAAAGCATGTCGTTTGGAAATTTGGCTCATTCGTCTTAATCTGTTTAGTGGCCGAATCGGTAAGAAACATATGAAATCGCACGGAGATGAACGAAGAGGGATCCTCACGTTCGAATCCGAGTAGACCATCGGAACATTTTGAAGCTTCGTGGTAGAACATGAGCGCCGTGTTTTCATGCAGGCTTCAGATCGCTGCGGGACCATCAGCGTTTCGCAAATGGTGCACGGCTATTGCGGTTGCTGTTTATCTCATTGCGTTTTGGGTTTGAGATCTAAAATATGTAGAAGTTGTTCCTCTTGTTTCCTTCTGTTTCGATGTTTTTCAGCATTCAGCTTATAAATGTGTCGTTTTCGTAAATGATGAGTTCGTAGACCACGTGCGATTCTGAGCGAGTTTTCCTTAGCGAGTGACACTTTAAAAAAATGGACTTCGAAGAAGGCAAAATTGCCGGAACGCTGGCTACTGTTGTCCTGTGGGTGTTTTTGTATGAAAGTTATCGCAATCGGTCAGAATCAAGATTTCTTAGAAAGAGAACGACACATCTTTGTTTGTATGTATGTATAACTGAAAAGATCAACTTTCTATAAACCTCGGCATAGATAGTTGATGTACTTATTTATATGATCTTATAAACTGATCTTCTTTAGCTGATGCGAGGTTGGCATCGGTCTTGGTTGGCCTTGTCGTTGTCGTTGATGTTGTGCCGTGATGCTACGAGTGATGTTATGAGTAGGTCCCACTGAGCTCTGAAAAAGGCGAAATCGCCGAAACGTCAGCCATCGACCAACAACACCACCAACAACAGCAGCGAGCGACAACGACAACCAGGACCGATATCAACCTCACATCAGCTAAAGATCGGTTTATATGATCATATAAATAAATACATATGTATGCGTTCGCACGTACATGTACATACATAATGTATCTGTGGATATGAGTATATATGTATATGTATATGCCTGATTTTAAATGTAAATAGTACGAATAGAAAGTTTGAGATCTGCAGTGGATACTTCCTTGCTTAGGTGGAGGCCTTTTTCACTACGTACGCACCAAGTTTTCTATTCATT
Source organism: Angiostrongylus cantonensis (assembly GCA_009735665.1). Classification (NCBI taxonomy): domain Eukaryota; kingdom Metazoa; phylum Nematoda; class Chromadorea; order Rhabditida; family Metastrongylidae; genus Angiostrongylus; species Angiostrongylus cantonensis. The sequence goes on along the minus strand of MQTX01000155.1, from coordinate 578,925 downwards.
TCTTCTCGAGTTTCATTAAACCTCGCTATAAACGTTTGTTGTTTCATTATTATGTGTTTTTAGTGTGGAAATAATTGTTTCGTTTCTGAAAAGGAAAGCGTCATTTATAACCCAATGCCGACGTTAATAGAAAGTCGATCCTGGAAAGTATCTAGCGTATATCTCAGAAGGCCGGGTTTCTATTGCCTCAGGATAAGTAATCAATGTATATACATATGTATGTATATACATGTGATTGTATATATGTATATATATGCATATATATATATATGCATGCATTTTTTCGAACTTCCCTTGTTGAGCTGATGCGAGATGTTTTCGTTGTTGCTTTTGCTGTTGTTGCATTGTGATTGCGAGACCACCAGTCTGCTGTTCACGTATCTAGCGTATAGTTAGAATCCTTTTTTTTTCTTTGAATTTCCAAATCGACCGTCATGTAGCATTGATATTACTAGTCACGACCTTCCTGGATGGGTAGGCTTACACGAAGTTGATAGAGGTGTTTATACGGTTAACGTTTCGACGTCTTCGTCTTCAATTGCGAGACCACCAGTCTGCTGTTCACGTATCTAGCGTATAGTTATAATCCTTTTTTTTCTTTGAATTTCCAAACCGACCGTCATGTAATTCTTATTTTTTTTTTACCGACTTTATAGCTTTATCATTGAGTAAGGGTGTTTGGATAGGGCGCGTGTGGCGCAGTGGTTGGAGGCGCCACTGCGGCGCCCACGTGAAAATGCGCCCATGGCCCACCAAGCCTTCCATCCCTCCGGGGTCGGCAAATTGGTACCAGACTTGTCTGGGAGGATAGCAGCACTGGCTCGATACATCGGCCGGCCACCGCGAGTCATTGTAAAGGCCAGATATGCATTCAATCACCTCCAACGATGCTTAATGAAGTCGAATGCATGGCGCATCCCTCAGGGATTGATCAACGCCGAGAGCTTTTTTTAGAGCTTTAAGGGTGTTTGTATGATCCACTTTGTAACTTAATGAGTCACCTTGCAGTCCACATCCTGGTTTCGTTTTCATTTTGTTTCACAGAGGTGACTATAGTTTGATGTTCTGTTTCTGCTTTTTCCACGAAGTCATAACTTTAGAACAGTTTTACTCCTCGCTCTTTCGACTCCATAAATTTGAAGAAAAAAGAGGCTAATGTTTTGAATGTTTGCATTTTTTAAGATGTTCTGGGATGAAGAAAAGAAGTTCAGTGATGCCAGGGACGAGGAAATTGACGCGTATATCAGCTCGAATAATTTGACGGATCTCTTGAATCTTCCGTTCGCACGTACATGTACATACATAATGTATCTGTGGATATGAGTATATATGTATATGTATATGCCTGATTTTAAATGTAAATAGTACGAATAGAAAGTTTGAGATCTGCAGTGGATACTTCCTTGCTTAGGTGGAGGCCTTTTTCACTACGTACGCACCAAGTTTTCTATTCATTTCTTCTCGAGTTTCATTAAACCTCGCTATAAACGTTTGTTGTTTCATTATTATGTGTTTTTAGTGTGGAAATAATTGTTTCGTTTCTGAAAAGGAAAGCGTCATTTATAACCCAATGCCGACGTTAATAGAAAGTCGATCCTGGAAAGTATCTAGCGTATATCTCAGAAGGCCGGGTTTCTATTGCCTCAGGATAAGTAATCAATGTATATACATATGTATGTATATACATGTGATTGTATATATGTATATATATGCATATATATATATATGCATGCATTTTTTCGAACTTCCCTTGTTGAGCTGATGCGAGATGTTTTCGTTGTTGCTTTTGCTGTTGTTGCATTGTGATTGCGAGACCACCAGTCTGCTGTTCACGTATCTAGCGTATAGTTATCCATATCCATTTCACCCGTCCAGAAGACACATGACGTGCTTGGAGACCAATAACATCTTCAACGCTCTTCAGCTTAGCGTCAGCACGATAAATGTGCTCCAGTAAAAGTCACGACGAATGACGAGCAATAAAGAGATTTCGATTGACTTATCATTTTCAGGGAATGAAGCTATTTTAACACTAAAGTGTTATTAGTATCATTTTAACATTAGTCCACCTGGAAACACTACCGTCCGTGCGTAAAGAAAATTCATTCAGTATTTTATGCCAAAAAGGGCGCGGGTGGTTGCAGGAGCAACTGCGGCATACACGTGGCCCCGCGCCCACGGCCCATCAATCCTTCCATCTCTTCGGGGTCGGCAAATTGGTACCAGACTTGTCTGGGAGGATAGCAGCACTGGCTCGATACATCGGCCGGCCACCGCGAGTCATTGTAAAGGCCAGATATGCATTCAATCACCTCCAACGATGCTTAATGAAGTCGAATGCATGGCGCATCCCTCAGGGATTGATCAACGCCGAGAGCTTTTTTTAGAGCTTTAAGGGTGTTTGTATGATCCACTTTGTAACTTAATGAGTCACCTTGCAGTCCACATCCTGGTTTCGTTTTCATTTTGTTTCACAGAGGTGACTATAGTTTGATGTTCTGTTTCTGCTTTTTCCACGAAGTCATAACTTTAGAACAGTTTTACTCCTCGCTCTTTCGACTCCATAAATTTGAAGAAAAAAGAGGCTAATGTTTTGAATGTTTGCATTTTTTAAGATGTTCTGGGATGAAGAAAAGAAGTTCAGTGATGCCAGGGACGAGGAAATTGACGCGTATATCAGCTCGAATAATTTGACGGATCTCTTGAATCTTCCGTATACGTTACAAGAACTGTGTGGAGGAAACAGGAAGCTTTTAGACTAGTCAGTTTTGCTTTGCTTTGATTTTACTTTGATTTCGTAAAAAGAGTTATGATTTATGTTGGGCTTTATCTAGCGCTTGAGTACAGTTGGTGAAGTGTCGTAGTAGCATATGTTCTTTCCACTTTTCCAAGGTTTGTCCTAATATAACCACAACGTTGTTGGGATGTATGCAAAGCCCCGGAGCGCAGGTGTGTGCGGCCCCCGAAAAGAGTAATATCGGGTTCGATCCCCAACGCAGGCACCTGCGGTCAGGAGTTTTCCACATCTCGCCATCATTATGGTTATATGCCACATCACACCCTGTGATGAAACAAAAGAATAGGCAGTAAATAAAATGCAACTACATTGTTCCGGAAATTTGTACTATTTAGTTTTTCTCGCGATGACGTTCTCGTTGCTCTCACAACCATCGCTCTTCGTCCAGAGGTTAATGAGTCAGTACCAATCAAGGATCGGTATAAGTGTGTTTTTATTTGTGAATATATAAGATTAACGTTCTTCCGTAGTAGTTGCCATTAGCGCTGCACAAGTGAGCTTATTTAGTGATAAATATTTGATCATTTATCACTTTTAGGTTTTCCAACGCCTGCTCAGAAATTTTGGCCCTTCGTAACAATAATGAAATTATGAACAGTTTTCTCAACGTGGGTTTTGAAGGCTAGCTTCAATTCCATTTTACATGCTCAACTACCAAGTGTTCCGTTTTATTGTCTTACTTATTTTATATTATAAGCTGTTTAGTGTGAAGGAGCGTTAAATATTCTGAGAGAGTTTTTTCACGATAACCCTTCTAAGAATCACTTGGTGTGTGGTTTCTATGCGAGGATTGTTCAGCGCTCGTTTCATGTTTCACCAGAGAAGGTGAACTAGTTTTTCTTTCTGTATTACTGAGACGTTTCTTCTTGCTTTTTTATTCATAACCTCGATTTAAGACTTTCGAGGCGCTATCGTCTTGTGATTTTATATCTGATTGCGCTGCCAATTTGAGAATGGGAGCAATTAGTGACTTATTGCAAAATATTGTTTGGATACAAGGAGTAGACGATGATTTTCTTAAGATCAAACAGGTCTAGTTTGTTTTGTATTAATTCTTCATTGTATCTTTAAATTGCATAGAATTCACAGTGGTACGTTAGTCATGGCTTGTGTAGTAAACTAGTCGATCTTCTTGATCCGAACCAGGCAGCATGTGTTCACGAAAACGTAATGGAGCTGTATTGTAACCTTGTACGGTTCGTTTATTCACTATTATTTTTAGTCGCATGTCGTTCTACATTTTAAAGTAGAAAAAGGTTTTTCGGAAGCTTTCTCTTTATCTCTACTTTGTCGCCGTAGGAATACACGTAGTCAGATGTATGCTCTCGAGATGAAAAGCGATATTCTGAACGATGAATTGCAGTCGGAAATCCTTGTCGGAAAGCTGCTAGACAAAATGCTAATGGTATATTTGTATTTGCTCACGTTTAACTCGTATGGTGTGAAGTTCTAGTTTTAATGTCGTTATGTTTTAGTTTATAGCGTAATTGGTCCTCCTTTTAGCGCCACAAAAACGGAACTGTCTTCTCATCAGTTACACGAAATGTTTGCGAAATTCTCATAAGTCTTCTGTCTTCAAACAATATACTTTACCGACCAAGTCATACTCTTTATAAGGATTATAATGCAGAGTTTTCTTGGGTCGGTGGGAATCCATCATCGGTCTCTAATGGAAATATCAGTGACGTTTCGAATGAAACTGATGCAACGGTATGTAGCATATTAAGCTTATTTTTTCTTTTTCCATTAATTTCTTTGGCGCAGATTCACATATTGTCTAATTTAATTCGGTTTGTGGGCGCATGTAGCGCAATGCTTAGAGCTGGCCTGCAATACACATTGGATCGGTCTCTTCTATCCACTACCGAAATTTATCAAGTCTTCCACATCTACATGGTCGCCAAATTGGTTGCAGGTTTTTTAGGTGGTCAAAAACATTGACTTGATACATAGAATGGCTACCGCAAGTGCGTTGTACATCTCTTCGTTATTGATCGGCGTCGAAAAACTATCCTTTTATCCTTTTATCTATTCTGCTCCTTGTCTTGCATACACGAAAGCTTTGGGATTTGAATTAGTATGGCCGCCAATTAAGAGATTTTCCTTCCTTATGAATGTGGAATCGTGGTCGAATCGGTGCTCTACGGGATCTTGAGTTAGCTCTACTGGAGCGTTTATAGATCTTCAGTGCAGAGGCAGTCGCTCGCATTTTTGGATTTGTGGTAACTTTTTTGAGACATTGGTGCAAGTTTTCCAAGTTTGGAAGGAGTTGAAGTTTGTTGGTCTAGAGAAGGTTGAAATACCAAACATATGCTTATTACTTTGTTCTCATTTCTAACCGCTGTGTTTCCGTCCCCACATTTTCTATTCTACGCCTGAGTTACAATGTTGAAATTTTAGGTGTGGTGTTCAGATAGCGAGCGAGTTGTCGAAAAAATGGTAGCCAGTAGGGTTTCTGAGTTTCTTGACCTGGTTGTTGAGGAACTTGAGGTATGTCATATATGTTGGTGACTCTCTTTTTATCATTTTTTCCTGAAGTATTTATTCGGATCAGTTTTTTTAGTCTGACACAAATCCTACCGATGAGAATTGGTCATATCTTTTGAGGGTTCTTATAGAACTGTGCGACACAAATCATATGGAAACACATATATTGCTTGAAGGACAGTTTAAAAAGTGTGCCACTGGGAAGGTGTCTCATAATTCTTTGACATCTGTCGAATTTCTCATTTTTTTGAAATCTGTGTTTAGTTGTTCTCAATGGTTTGGCGCCATCCTCGTTCTTCCATACTTCATAGCCTTTTGCAGAGGATTATATTTTTCATTTTGTATTCGTCAATGGAAAGTCTATCTCCACTTATCACGTACCTATTTAAGGTATGTTAAAAGCAATGTAATGCCAGAATTGTTTTTGCATTTAACCTTCTTTCTTGGCTCAAACGAGCCGTTTTACTTCTTGTTTCCGTTTAATTTCTTACCTTTTGTCTTTTAGTTTCTAGAAGACCTGTTGAAGATTTGTTTGTAAACGCTCGAATCAACATTACTAAACCATGAAAGCTTTACAGACTTTGGACGTTCCAACTTTGGTAAGATATGGCATTCAGCCGAGTTGCGCCTTACCAAAACTTGATCTTCAGTCGCTTCGGACGTATCATATTCACTTGGCTCTTGCAATTGAGCAAGCACGGAAAAGCTCTCCTAATAGTCAAGGGATTGAAGAATTAGTCCAGGTAAACAGCGCATCGTACAACATTCAACTGAGCAGCTCGTTATTTTTTGCAGGAATTCCCTTTTTGGTCGGAAATCATGACAAATATTGAAGAGTGGGTCAGTTCGAATCTGCCAGACCCTGCAGTAGTAAATTTGCGTCCATCAAATCAACGTGCTTGTGTCGGTGAGGATTTTCTAAACGGAATTATTTTAAGGTACTTATTGGAATGTGTGAGGAGTTTACTTCAGTAGAAAAATCCAAGGTAGTTGTAAATCAACTTTTGTCTTCTGTAGTGAGTAGATCTACACTAGCCGGTCACCATTTTGTAGACGATGTTATGGATGATTTCGAGCGACAAGCTTTGGCACCACACCACACTGCGCTATTAGAATTCAAAAATGAGAGCGTTAGTTCATCAATGACGGATGTATTTGATACTCCTCTCGGTGAACTGCAAACCTCCTCGGAGACAAAGGGGTTTGTTTTTATATTCCTTACCATGTTACTCGTGTTACATAACTTTTCAACTGCAACGTATGTCAAGTGATGTGGTCAGTAGTGATTCATTTCCTGTTGTTAAGATAATGTAGCTTAGCTATCGGCCGTCAAAATTTCAGTGCTTCAGCGATTATATGCTTTTACTAATTTGATGCAGCTTTATTTACCATGGGATTTATAAATGCCTTGACTTTTGTGAAAGTTGTGACATGTTTTTTATTTACATGAAGGCAAACGTTTTCGTGTTTTATTCTAATTTACAGATTTTACGTTCATGGTATTCGTGTGTGTAACGTAGAAGTGAATTTGGAAGAAAATGATGTCGACGAAAGCAAGTTCGAAGCAGTGTGTGCGATGAAGGAATGCCCCATACTTAATGATTGGCCTATGCAACATGGAGATCAGTCCTGTAATTTTAATTTTATTCGTGAATTTAGTGAAGTTTTTAATTCCTTATTATAGGTCTTTTTTCATGGTTAGTTACATATTTACTTATAGCTAAGTGGTATTCCTCGTTCGCTGATGATTGGCTTGGATTGAGAAAACTAAATGGCGGAATTGCAGATGACTGCCATGCAGTCGCCAAGGAAAGGCAGCATGAAGATGCAACGACGTTCCAGGTACAGTGTAATCAGCAGCCATCCAAGGCCAACAATGCAGGTACGAACTGCTGTACGTGGGGTGATTTTTTTCTTTTACATGACCCGTCTATGCATATTATATTGTGGAAACCAACGCATCTTTGATTCGATTCTTTTCCTTGCATCTATCATCCAATAAGATCTCTAGCATGTGCATTCGGTTGCTGTTTGAGGGTTTTTGTTGGTTGTGAATGTGGTGGGATGCGGGTTGAGTCGTTTCTCCCTCTCCGAATACTGATCCTGATGCAAAAGTGCCGGGGCGTTTCCAGAATTTGGGACGTATAAACTTCCCACATAAGTCTTTTATCAATTCCAGACCACCAGGCGCTTAGTTCACTTAGTGCAGCGTCTAAGGCTTAGCATGTGTTGAATACCTCATTACCACTGCGCTACCTGCACTTCTGAGGAAGACGACACGCGATAGTACACCGGTTAAATTTTTTCCACCTATTAATGTGCATATTGTTATTGTAGATTTTTAAGGGTTTAATGATTGGCCTTGTTTTCCTCAAGGCACCAGCACTCCAAAAAAGAACGATTCTGATGATGAATGGGCTGATTTTTCATCTCTGCGAACATCCCTCACTTCCGATGATTGTACTGATTGGCCAGGTGTCGAAGGGAAGGAGGTATACATTCTTATGAAACTACCTTTATGTCTAGTATTCATGTTGCGTTACTAAATTACTAACGATGCTGTTTTTTTCCTGTGATTTATCCTTGATTAAACCACCTAGAGACTGGAAACTTATGTGTTGCTATATCGCATAGAAATATATGTGCAAAGGATAAAAGCGTGCGGCTGTCGATGTATATCCGTATATGCATGCATGTATATACCCATGTGTATGTTTACAAATGCATATATGTATATGCTACACATGTGTACATATGCATATATACTTGGACACTTAGATGGCCCGTCTTCACTGGTTGTGCGGGCCGCAGTATAATTTCCATTTTTTCACTCCTAACCGTTTGCCGCCTCATAGTGGCAAGAAGATGTTCCTAGGTGTCGGGTTACGATGCGCAGCGGTGATTCATCCCCCTGCAGGGTCTCTCAAACTGAAAATGAGTTCTGAGTTTCCACCAGGAAGCCTAGTTCAGAGTAAACCATTACCAATACCGGGATCAACCACCGTCTTGGTATCAAATTAGTCGTATGGTGGTAAATCTCCTGATCTGCAACTTCGGTGATTGCTTCTACTAGTAACGACCCGGGACAGACTTTGGTTAGACTGACCTCGGGACTCCAAGGAACTACAACAGCTTCCATTTTTCCCTATCGCGTGCGAGAGTAGCCCAGTGGGTTCTGGTCGGTCTAGGGACTCGTCGGGCATCATATCTTTCTTCTAGGCTCTTCGTGAAAAAACCTGACCATTGGAGCGGTGGTCTTCCTGCAGTGCGTTTAAAATCCCGGGGAGTCCAATCACTAACGGCTGTTGTCCATCGGTTGTCGTTCCTACGCATTACGTGTCCCTCCCGTCTTATCTTCGATTGTGTGGCGTACTGAACGGCATCTGTGACTTTTGATCGTTGACGCAGGTCGGAGCTTCGGATTCCTTCCCTTACTTGTGTGACACGGGGTACTCCTAATATCGTCATGTCGACAGCGCTTTTTCATGGGAGTGAAAATCGACGGGCCTAACGAAACCAATCCGTTCTTCATGAACATCGTTTTCTTGAGATTTAGCCGAAGACCAATCTTTCCACGCGCTTTATCAAAGTCCGCAAGCATTCGTTCCGCTTGGCTAATGTTTAGTGTTATGAGGGCGATGTCTTCAACCAAGCGAAGTTGATGCAATTGACGACCGTCGATTTTCATTCACACTCACATTGTCCCATTCCAATGTTCGCATGACGTTTTCGAGGGTGGCAGAAAATAATATTGGCGAGATGGTATCGCCTTGCCTAACCCTTCTTGATGTTGTGACGTCGATGTTAGGGTCTTTGTAGAATGGTGGTATCTTGGTGTGAAATTTTGGTACAGGTCACGAAGAATGTTTATGTACTGAGTATATACTCCCTGACTGTCAAGGGCTCCTTTGACTGCTTCTATCTCAATTGAGTTTTTAAATTGAATAAAGTGAGACAGAGCGGTCTTTTGTACTCTCGTGATACTTCTATGAGTCTTGTTATCGTGTGGGTATGGTCCATCACGCTAAATTACTCAAGAAGCCCTGTTTGCTCACATGGTTGCCCTTCGTCCAGTGCTCTGTCAATCCTGCTTAGGATGACTCTAGTGAAAAGTTTTTAGACGACAGACCGCAAGCAGATTGGGCGATAGTTGTCGATATCATGTAGGTCACCTTGAACAATAACACGGTCTTGCTGGTCTTCCGTTGAGTAGAGACTTTGCATTCAGACAGGTAGCGTGTGAAGAGCCGAGCCAATGTGTTTATGAGGATTGGCGAACGGTTCTTCAGATGTTCTGGTTTTATCTTTTCCAGACCTGGTGCTGTTCGATTTTTCACTGACGAAATGGCATGTCGGATTTGGGATGGGAGATCCGGTGGTACAACATGTCCATCCTCTTTTATTTCATATGACGGGAGGTAGTGAGTATCGAAGAGATCTGAGTAGTGTTCGTGGATGATTTCCTTCATTGCCTTTCTGGATGTTGTTATTGTTCCGTCTGGGCGTCGGAGCGAATGCTTTTCCCAGCTTTTGCAGCTTCGACCATTGCTGCTGCTCTTCTCTCTTTAAGATCTTCTTTTACCGCGCTTCTGCATTGTTTCGCAAGTTCGGACGTAAGTTCGCGGTTGCCTGGAGCTCGTGCGAGTCCACGCTGGCGTATTAGCTCGAGAGTTTCTGGAGACTCTCTTGGTGACTTTCGAACTCTCAGGTTTCATAGCGCTAAGGTGAAGATGTTGAATGAGCCGATCGTATTGTTCGTCGATTTTATCGAGAACGGGTCTTTCCAGTAGCCGACTAAAGAACTAAATAAATCTCAGTTTATTGTGTTTTGGGACTCGATTTTTTGAATTTAACGGGGTTTCCTCTCCACCTGTAGTGTAGTGGTCGGAGGCACCTCGCGGTACACATGGAGTCGATCCCCGAGTCCCAGGCTCACAAAACCTTTCCCGGGATCGGAAAATTGGTACCAGTAGGATAGCAGCACTGGCTTGATACATCGGTAGGCCATTGCAGTCACTGTAAAGGCTAGATGTGCATTCAATCACCTCCAGCGATACTTGATGAAGTCGAATACATGGTGCACCTGAGGGATTAAGGCGCATTGAGAACATTGTCCTTTATTCTTTATTCTTCCTTCCACGAGAAATTCAACCTTGCACGAAGAAGGCAGTGGAGTGTTCCCGTTTAGAATTTTGAGACAATGGCCATACTGATTAGGCAAACCGTTCGATTTATTATAATGTCGGTCGATACTTGATGAAGTCGAATACATGGTGCACCTGAGGGATTAAGGCGCATTGAGAACATTGTCCTTTATTCTTTATTCTTCCTTCCACGAGAAATTCAACCTTGCACGAAGAAGGCAGTGGAGTGTTCCCGTTTAGAATTTTGAGACAATGGCCATACTGATTAGGCAAACCGTTCGATTTATTATAATGTGGTCTATTTCGTCGGGGTACTCTCTATTGGAAAGCTCCCTCATACAACGTTGAGAGTTGGGCTTCTGGAGGTGCGAGATACTATGATTGATCTTGGTCGTCTTGATAAACTGAGGCAGCCACTCACCTTGCTGTTTCCATTCTAGCCCGTTGGTCTCAATGTGATGTTCCTCAGATGATCTTCTTGGTCCAATCTTGGCATTGAAATCTCCAATGATGACCTTGAAGAATGTATGGTCTTCTCTGTAGAACTTCTCCAAGTCCATGTAGAACGCCTCGACTTCATTTTCGTCATATCTTGATGTCGACGAGTAAACGACGAAGATTGTCAAAGCCGGTATTGATCCGCGTCTTTTTAACCGTAAACGTCCGATTCGGGTTGTAAGCTGTTCTAGTGAATCGTTGTTCATGGACAAACTCGTGTTGACGACAACGCCGACGCCGCCGAATCCTTCATTGTGGTATGTCCTGAGGAATAGTTCTTATACGGTGTTACACACGGCGTTGGATGGGTAGTGTCTTTTCGTCTCAGCCAATCCGATGATGTCATAGCTTATCTTTCCTGTCCGCATGATCAAGTCCTCTATCGATTTATTTTTGACTTTCTTTTCCACCTGATAGTAACACGCTGTCCGTTCTCGTCCTACCCAGCCTTGCCGAATCGGGGGTCCTTTCGCGGTCGGGGGAATGTGGTCCACCACGCATAACTTGTTGAACTCTGGACATGGGTGGTGGGTATATTGGTAGCTTGCCGGTCTCTCCTAAGATGGACGAAGAGGTTCATTTAATGCTGGCGCCGCCTTACCGTCTTCCATACAGTTCTCATCCACTTGTTTGTAGACTTGTCCGATTTGATGATTCGAAGAATACAGTCCTCATAAACGAGAACGCACGCACGCATGTATTCATGCAGGAATACTTCTTCGCAGGTGCAGAACATGTGCGAATTTGACTCAGAAGGAAAAGGGAGTCAATCCCTGGATTCATATGCGTCTCAGGGAAGTATAAGGTCGTTTTTGGTCTACCATTAACCCCCTATCCGCCACTTAAGGACGCCCCAGTTGCTTCGCGACTAACCGGCAAAGGTTCTTCTATGCGGGAGACCTGTGGAAATGTACATGTAAATAATAGGATGCACGTAGTTTTCTGAAATGTCTTAATATCTTAAATATACTCAAATGCAGTGTGGGTTGTAGAAGGATGTAGTTTTGATCATTACAAACCTTTATCGAACTTCGAGTGCCGACGATAAAATTAGAACACCGGCATAGCCAACCCTTGGAGGAAGTAAATACATTCAGTGTTTAGCTATTGATTAAATATGTAGCACTTTGTTGAGAAAGCGGATAAATAGGTTAGGTAGTTGCAGAAGTGCATGAAGAAACAGTGGAAGTTCTGTTTTCTACTGAAGACGTGAGTTTTCTATTGTGACATATACAGATGTGTTATGTGTTTTTTCGATGTAAATTCTATATACCATCGTTTTAGAGTTCAACTTCGCTTATCACGAACGAAACTGAGATCGATAACCCTGTTCTGACTGGATTGGCGACCGCTGTCACGAATTCGTTATTGGATGAGTGTGCAACGCATGAAAGCGAGTGTTAACCGTACAAGTTCCTCTAAGGATTACTGTCAAGACATTGGGTTAGGTGCGAGGTTTTGTCGAATTCGGTGAAATTCTGAACTGGTACTTGTTTCGCTTTTTGTTAGCAATTTGTTCTATTCATTGTTTTGGTGCTTATGAACTTCACTTCGTTTAAATCGGAAATTGTTATTAGTTCTGTTGTATTGCTGTAATTTGCATTTACTCCATGTTAATCAGGCTTTTCTCGATTATCGAAGACGGTAGTTTTTGACCTTTTGAAGGAGAAAGTTTAGAATATGGTTTGGTAGCAGTTCACGTATCAGACGAGATATCGAATTCCTGTACAGTATGCAATAATATTATGGCCTTTTTCTGTCACAGTTTCCTTTATCTCATTCCATATATTACGAAGACGTGGTATAAGTGCAGTGTAAGTTGGTTGTAAAGCAATTCCGTAATGGCTGATTTGTGAAGTCTATTTTTTCTTGAAGGTGTGGTGACACCGGTCTACTTACTAGGTTTGTATTTCAGCTTGTTGGTGTTTCACCTGTCATTTATATCTGAAGATCTCTTGGAAATGTAATCATTCGTTGTGTATCGATTTCTGTTAAGTTTCTTGAATAGATAGCGAGTGACGGACATAATTCGTCTTTGACTCTGTTATTGCTGTCTTTCTCTTTTTGATTTGTTGTATGAATCGTTACTCTTTAAGAATCATCATTATGGTTTTACTTATAATTAGAAGGATTTCCATTCTGACTTGAATTACTGCTAGAACTCGTTCAATGAGCGTTTGAATATTACCGGTTATTCTCATTGCGTTGATTTTCTCCTTTTTCTGCCTGCGATACAACAATTATTGCGTAACAACTTTCTAGCTCATCAGAAGTAAAAAAAAGGGTGTTTGAACAGAGCAAGGTTGCCCTAGACGATGAGTATAGCCCAGACAGGTAAATTCGTAACAGTAGACCAAAATTTTCATTAACCTCGGCATTGATTGGTAATGCTGTACTCTTGTTTACTCGTCATTTTTGAAAGGGTTGCTTCCCTCAGGTGAATCATGTCAGTTCCTGGAGCATTAACTGTTGTGCTAATAAACTCATATCTGCTGCGCAAATATGGGGAACGTATATTTGTCAAACTATGATCTTTCGTAATTTCTTTGAATCGTCTCACTTCCTTTGCATCTGTTTTACGACCTCATTAATCTTTTAAGTAGTAATATATCTCCAAGTTGCCTTCAGTGTTCTTCATGATTTTCAACCTTTTAGATTCGTAAATTCCTTTTTAATCCTTAGAAAAATGTAGTTTCTGATATGCTTGCGTACTAGTTCTGAGTGCGAGTATGTCTGAACCTAGAGTTTCTCTTTAAGGAGAACTGTTTATACGGAACGTTGCTGGCGTTAACCATAACCATTCTACAATTGTGTTGTAACGGCTGCATTACTCAGTAGTGGCTTATCTAGCCTGTTTTCTCTTCATGTGCAGCTCGTTTTATGTTTTGTTAAAGATGTCATCGAAGCGCAAGGTGCTTCTGATGGGTAAAAGCGGCTCGGGAAAGACGAGCATGCGCTCGATCATCTTTGCTAATTACATTGCTCGCGACACGTCAAGACTAGGTCCGACAATGGAAGTCGAGCACGCTCACGTTCGGTATGTCATCTGCATTTGTTTTTTTCTCTTAGGCTGATCAAAGAATCTTTGAAGGAATGTAGTGAATTCCTTGAGAGTAACAGGAATAGTACAATGTGAAATGCAGCCGTAATTGTGCTAAGATATTTGCAAAACTTGGACTCCAGTTCAGGTCGAACCGTGATAACTGTACCTGAGGGATCACGTTTGCCTCACGGCATCGCTGAGTCCCTTGTTTTGCCTTAAATTTCTACATAAACAGCATTTTTGGATTCTAGGTTCAAAACTTCAGGATAGGAAGTTCTACTACGATGGAACATACCTCTAGAGAGATAGACTAAATCTTCCGCACTACAGCTAAAAGCTCTCGGCGTTGATTAATCCCTGAGGGCATTCGACTTCATTAAGTATCGTTGGGGGTGATTGAATGCATATCTGGCCTTTACAATGACTCGCGTCGATCTGTTCTTGGCTGGACAACACGAAACTATTAATGTAACATTTAGTTCACAATTAATAATTCGACTTCGATAAGGCCGCGTGTGGCACAGTGGTCGAAGGAGCCCTGCAGCATACAAATGGGATAGATCCGCGCGCTCCTGGCCCACCCTGCCTTCCATCTTTTCGGGGTGTTTGATTCGCTAATTATACCTGTCACCTGTCACCTGTAGTCCCGTTGATCGTCGAGTGAATCGAGTGGGCGCCAGTAAATCCTCCATTTTTCCCTGACGCGGGTGCAAGAGGAGCCCAGTGGTTCTGCTCGCTATAGGGATTCGTCGAGCATCATATCTTTCTTCTAGGCTCTTGGTGAAGAACTCTGACCACCGGGTCGGTGGTCATCCTGCAGTACGTTTGACATCCCGAGGAATCCAGTCACTAACGGCTCTTGTCCATCGGTTATCATTCATACGCAATACGTGTCCGGCCCGCCTTATCTTCGACTGTTTGGCGTATAGAACGGCATCTTTGACGTTTGATCGTTGACGCAGGTCGGAGCTTCGGATTCGGACTTCGGAAGGAGCCATCCTCCAGCTTGCTCAAACGGCTGTTCTTCGTCCTGTGTTCTATTAATCCTGTTTAAAATGACTTGAGTGAAAATTTGTAGAAGACAGGCAACAAGCAGATTGGACGATAGTTGCCTATATCGTATAGGTCACCCTTCTTGAAAAACAACACGGTCCTGCTGGTCTAACACTGAGTGAGGACCTTGCATTCAGACAGGTAACGTGTGAGGAGCCGAGCCAGTGTGCTTACGAGGACTGGCGGAAGGTTCTTCAGATGTTCTGATCTTATCCTCTTCGGACCTGGTGCTGTTCGATTTTTCACCGACGAGATGGGATGTCGGATTTCGGAAGGGAGAAATTTCGTGAAGAATGACCATCGGGTCGGTGGTCTTCCTGCAGTTCGTTTAAAATCCCGAGGAATCCACTCACTAACGGCTGTTGTCCATCGGTTGTCGTTCATACGCATGACGTGTCCGTCCCGTCTAATCTTCGATTGTATGGCGTACTGAACGACATCTTATTGAATGCATATCTGGCCTTTACAATGACTCGCGTCGATCTGCCGATGTATCGAGCTAGTGCTGCTATCCTTCCAGACAAATCTGGTAACAATTTGCCGACCCCGGAGGGATGGAAGACTTGGTGGGCCATAGGTGGAGGGATCGATTCCACGCGAGTATCGCAGTGGTGCCTCCAACCACTGCTCCACACGCGCCCATTCCGCACTAGTTTTTTTTTAAAATATAAAGTACCTTTAACTAAATTGTTGAAAACCCGGACGACCTCGAATATTGTAAATGCCTCACTGCTGCGGATGTTTAGGTTTTTTTAAAACTAGTCCAACTAATTCAGGTCTTATAGCTTCGTAAGATTTGGCAGTAAGTTTTGTCTAAAGCCGTACTATTATATGTCATTGGTAGAGAGCTTATTTAATGCACTTTCGCTTTGTGTAGTTGAATTATAACATAAACCATATGTTTGGCACATTTTACAGACTAAAAATTAACATGTTAAAACAGTTTGTTCGATTGTTTTACTTTGATGCATTCAAACGTAGTCTTAGCACGGTGTGAATGACATCGTGACATTGGGTATGTGACTAAGGAGGTATTAACGAATACAAGGCACGAAGTTGATTTCAAAAACTTCCTGATAAATTCGCCACATTGAAGTTTTTTTCGGGTCCTAAAGTGTAGTGGTCGGAGTCGCTCCGAAATACACATGGGATCGATCCCCACTCCCCAGGCTTACAAAGTCCATCTCTCCGGTTTTGGCAATTTGGAACCAGACTTGTCTGGGAGGGTAGCAGCGTAATAGATGGCGCATTCCGCAGAAATTGATCAACGCCGTGAGCTTCTTTCACTTTGTAGGCATTAGGCTCCAATCATCACGACTGTGAAGTAGTGGGAGACACCAGAACGTTAGCTGTGTGGAAACAGTATAGCAAGCTTGTATAAGCTAAGCAATCTAAAGAAATACATCTCTAGAAAATCCCAGCTGTTCCGAAACATCTAGAAAAAGTTGGGAAGGTGAAGAACCACATGGATGCCGTACCAGATGAATGGTCTTTCTCTACAGTAAATCTCAGCTATATGTGGCATTGCCAAGACTACAAAGAATGAACTAGTTTGGCTCTAAAATTTCACTGTATCTGCCATAGTCAATTGACCTCTGCTTCTACTACTTCAATCATGTCGTCAACTTATTGTGCAGTAAATGCCCCAAACATTATACCAAGGCGGAAAGTGCCCTCAACGACTTCATTGCTTCCAAAACTTCAGTGTTTTAAGTATTCAGAATAAGTAAGTTTGTTTGTCGCTAGCTGAGAGTGTACGGATCCAAAGCTTTTATTTCGTTTAATAACTTCCTGATTCTGCGCTGAGGTATATCATTTTAAACGTACAAGTACTAATTATCCATTAATTCCGGAGTAGCACTCCTTGCTCCCTCTCTATTGTATGCATAAAGGATAAAGGATAAAGCTCTCGGCGTTGATCAATCCCTGAGGGATGCGCCATGCATTCGACTTCATTAAGCATCGTATATATAATTCAAATAGCTTCTTTCTTTTATTTCAGATTTCTGGGAAATCTAGTTCTCCATTTATGGGACTGTGGTGGCCAGGAAACGTTCATGAACAATTATCTCACTTCTCAGAAAGACCAAATTTTTAAAAATGTACAGGTGATTGAATATCATATACTGCATACTTAGTTCGTGAAGCGTAGTGATTGGCAGTGCACTGCATCACACACCGTATCTGTTTGGATTCGATCTCGCGCTTTAAATTCACCAGTTGCTATTACTCTAGGGTGTGAAAATTTCTGCATAGACTTCTCTGGGAGGATAGCAGTGCTGACATGTTGCGTCGGTTAGCCACCGTAAGTCATTGTATAAGTCGAGTATGCTTCCAGTCATCTTTGTGATGTTGGGTAAAGTAGAACACCTATCACATCCGCTTAGGGTTGATCAGTGCCTAACTCTTTATCCTTTTTTATATTATGCAGTCCAATATTTTTCTTAACGTTTAGTTCTTTGTGTATTGTAGGTGCTGATATACGTATTTGATGTCGAAAGTAGAGAGTTCGAAAAGGATCTTGGATATTATCAATCTTGCCTTGAAGCTCTTTTACATAATTCTCCAAATGCTCAGGTTAGAAGGCTGAGAAACTTTTTTCTTTTTGGCGAAGTATTTTGTATTTAGGTGTTTTGTCTTATACATAAAATGGACCTCATTGAAGTCGATCATCGCGATAAGGTACAGTTCTAACAGATAGCTGTTTCATTGCCGACTATTTCCTTCAAATTTCATTGTCGCTCTATCCAGACATTTGAAGATCGAGCGTCGTTGGTTCTGAAGTTTAGTGAGTTGGCTGCGGGTGCAGATCGAGCAAATGCCGTTTGTCAGTGCTTTCGTAGTAGTATCTGGGATGAAACTTTGTACAAGGTTAGTTTCAACGAATTGTTTTCCTTACTATCATTGGATTCTTCTCGTGTTTGCATGTTTGAATCTGCGTGGTTGTTCTTGAATAACGTTCTACATGGCACACTTAGTGCCGTGGTCGAAGGTGCTCTACAATACACACGGGGTCGATCACCACGCCCAAGGGTCGCCGAGCCTTCCACTCCTTCACTGTCGGTAAATTGGCACCAGACTTGTCTGGGAAGATAACAACACCAGCTTGATATATCGGTAGGCCACCACGAGTCATTATAAAGGCCTGATATGCATTAAGTCACCTCCACCGATGTTTCATGGAGTCAAATATATGGCGCATCCCTCAGGGATTGGTCAACTACGAGGGCTTATCCTTTTTTTTAAATCTAACATGTTACGTTGCGAGTTATGTTGGTTAATATTTCGACTTCCTTCTACTGATAAATTTAATCTATGGGTAATATTTTTAAGGCGTGGTCTGCAATTGTATACAAGCTAATACCGAATGTGGGTATCATGGAACAGAAGCTGAAGCAATTTGCTGCGATACTTGATGCTGATGAAGTGAGATTCACATTGGCTTTTGCTTTATGTTCATAATTTCTGTAACAATTTCTCCTCTGTATCACCTGTATCAGGGCGCGTGTGACGTAGTGGTTGGAAGCGCCCTGATACAGGTGATACAGAGGAGAAATGGACACGCACGTGGAATCGATTTCAGCGCCCTTAAAATACCAATCCTTCCATCCCTCTGGGGTCGGCAAATTGGTACCAGACTCGTCTGCGAGAATAGCAGCACTGGCTCGATACATCACCAGGTTACCGTAAGTCATTGTAAAGGTCAGATATGCATTCAATCACCTCCAACGATACTTAATGAAGTCGAATGCATGGCGCATGCCTCAGGGTTTGATCAATGCCGAGAGCTTTATCCTTTATCACCTGTTTCACCTCTAGTCTCGTTGATGATCGAATGACTCGAGCGGGCGCCGGTCATCTTCCATCTTTTCCTGTCGCGTGCAAGAGTAGCCCAATGGGTCCTGTTCGCTCTGTGGACTGGTCGAGCATCATATCTTTCTTCTAGGCTCTTCGTGAAGAACTCTGACCATCGGGTCGGCGGTCCTCCTGCAGCACGTTTGACATCCCGAGGAATTCAATCTCTAACGGCTCTCGTCCATCGGTTATCATTCATACGCATTACGTGTTCGGCCAACCTTATCTTCGACGGTTTGGCGTATAGAACGGCATCTTTAACTTTTGATCGTTGACGCAGGTCGGAGCTCCGGATCCAATCTCTTACTTGTGTGAACCGGGTTACTGCTAGCATCGACATTTCGACTGCGCCTTCAATAGCGCTGAGTGATCTTTCATCCTGCTTACGAAGCAACCAGGTTTGTGACGCATATGTTAGAGCAGGAAGAACCGCTGAGTCGAAAGGGCGGGCACGGAGTCGGGTGTTCTTTGTTCTCTTCAATACATCCTCGATGCTCTTGAAAGCCCTCCAAACCGCTCGTTTCCTTCTGCTCAGCTCTGGAGCTAAATCGTTCATCACATCGATTTCCCGACCGAGATAGACATAACTGGAGCATTCGGAGATATTCATTCCTTTGAGCGTGAATGGGGCAGACGCAACCATTCCGTTTCTCATGAACATCGTTTTTGTGAGATTTAGCCGAAGACCAATCTTTCCAAACGCTTTATCAAAGTCCGCAAGCATACGTTCCGCTTGGTTAATGTTTGGTGTTATAAGGAAGACGTCATCAGCAAAGTGAAAATGGTGTAACTGCCGACCATCGATTTTCACTCCCATATTATCCCATTCCAATGTTCGCATGACGTTCTGGAGGGTGGCTGTAAATAATTTTGGCGACATTGTATCGCCTTGCCTAACTCCTCTTTTGACGTCAACGTTAATATCGTTGGAGAATGGTGAAATCTTGGTTGTGGGATTTTTGTAGATGACTCGAGGGAAAAGTTTGTAGACGACAGACAGCAAGCAAATAGGGCGATAGTTGCCGATGTCGTGTAAGTCACCATTCTTGAACAATAACACGGTCCTGCTGGTCTTCCACTGAGTTGGGCCTTGCATTCAGACAAGTAACGTGTGAAGAGCCGAGCCAGTATGTTTACGAGGACTGGCGGCAGGTTCTTCAGATGTTCTGATTTTATCCTGTGCGGACCTGGTGCTGTTCGATTTTTCACCGACGAAATCGCATGTCGGATTTCGGAAAGGAGAACTGGTGGTACAGCATATCCTTCCTCTTTTATTTTATATGACAAGAGGTGAACGTGGCTATCGAAAAGATCTGAGTAGTATTCGTGAATGATTTTCTCCATTGCCTTTCTAGACGCTCTTATTGTTCCATCTGGGCGTCGGAATGCAATTATCTTGGTCTTGTAATTGGAGAAGCTTCGCCGGGCTTTGCGAATGCTTTTCCTAGTCTGTGTAGCTTCGACCAGTACTGCTGCTCTTCCCTCTTTAAGATCTTTTTTTTATCTCCTGTCTGCATTCTTTCTCAAGTTTGGACGTTAGCTAGCGGTTGCCTGCAGCTCGTGCCGTTCCACGCTGGCGTATTAGCTTAAGAGTTTCTGGGCACAGACGTCTCTTGGTGACCTTCGAGCTCTCAGCTCTCATAGCGCTAACGTGAAGATGTTCAATGAGCCGATCATATTCCTCGTCAATGTTATCGGCAACGGCATCCTCCCAATAAGCGAGTAATGAATTGAATAACTCCCAGTTTGTAGTGGTTATGAGACTTCGATGTTTAAATTTAGCGGCTTTTTCTCCTTTCCGCGAGAAGTAGAATCTTGCACGAAGGAGACGGTGGTCAGATCCCGTGCAAAGTTTTGGGACAACAGCGACATCGGTTAGACAAAACTTTCTATTTACTATGATGTGGTCTATTTCGTTATGGTACGGTCCATTGGCAGATTCCTTCGTCCAGCGTTGAGGGTGGGGCTTCTGGAATTGCGAGTTACCATAGATGGTCTTGGTCGCCATGATAAAGTCAGAGAGCCACTCACCCTGTTCGTTCCGTTGTAATCTCTTGGTTCCAATGTGACGTTCCTCAGACCTTCTTCTTTATCCAATCTTGGCATTGAAATCTCGTATGATGCCTTTAAAGAATGTATGGTCTTCTCTGTAGAACACCTCCAAGTCCATGCAGAACGCTTCGATTTCTTCTTCGTCATAGTTTAATTTTGGCGTGTAAACGATGAAGATTGTCAAAGCCGGTGTTGATCCACATCTTTTTAATCGTAAACGTCCGATTCGGGTTCTAAGCTGTTCGAATGAATCGATGTTCATGGACAAACTTGTGTTGACGAGAACGCCGACACCGCCTACGCCTCTACTGTCGCATGTTCCAAGGAACTGTTCTTCTCCAGTGTCATAGAGAGCGTTGATTGGGTGGGGTCGTTTCGTCTCGGCCAGGCCAATGACGTCGTACCCTTATCATCCTTCTTGTTTGCATGAGCAAGTCTTCTATCGATGGTTCGGAACTCGTCCTACCCAACGCTGCGAAATTGGGGGCTCTTTCGCGGTCAGGGGAATGAGGCCCGTTTCTCTTACTGTGTTTAGCATGGCATTTAATGCCCACGTATAACTTGCTGGCCCCTTGGGCTGGATATACTCACGGATACCTTGCCAGGCTCTCCCGGAGTGGTTGGGGCTTAATTGTTGGGAGGCGACTCCTAACCCCTTCCATATACTTCCCTCTCACTTGATAACAGGCTTTTGGCCGAATTGACTAATCCGCATGAATACAATCCGCATAAAGCGAGAACGCACCCACACGCGCATGCATGAATACGCCGAGTAAAACAAAATGTATGTGCCAAATCAGCGCAGCAGAAACAGGGAGTCCATCCCCTGGATCCAGCTGCGTGTCAGGGAAGCAAAGGTGGCTTTTGGTCCACAATTAACCCCCTATCCGCCACCTGGGTACGCGCCACGTAGCCTCGCGACTAACCGGCTCTAGATCCCTCATGTGAGGGAGATCCGTGGCTCCTCTGCATAATGTAATTAAAACCTTTACTTCGGCATAAATTTGAAGGAAGTTAAGCTAAAGGCGCATAAAGCGACTATGACTATTAGTCATAGCAGAGACTCTACGAAAAAAGTATTCACTGTTATAGGTGATGCTGTTTGAAAAAGCTACTTTTCTTGTCATCGCTCATGCGGAAATGACAGAACATCGTGATATGCATCGGTTTGAGAAGGTTTCAAATATTATAAAGCAATTTAAACTCAGTTGTAGGTAGGTGTTCCCTAATTAACAGATTTTCTCATTTTCTTGTTAACGACCATTTCACGTTTGCAGCAAAATGGGTTCGCAATTCGAATACATGCATGTACGCAATAGTCACTTTGCGGCTTTTATTGACGCTTTCACTCCAAACACTTTCATTATGGTCGTGCTCGCTGATGGTAACGTCTCAGCCGCTGCTACTCTTATGAACATTCGCTCTGCAAAGAAGCACTTCGAAGCATTAGAGTCAAGATGATCTGATTTGCGACAGGTTGTTAAAAGATGTCGCTGCTTTTTATTGTGAGGTCTTATAAATGTTTGAATGCTTTATTCCAAGGAAAATTCTAAAAGAGCTTTAGTAGTATATCCGATGCGTGGAGCAATAAATCCGTAGAGACCGTCTAGCCGAAATTTTTGAACTCTGTTCGTTGTACAAAGTTCGATAGGGAAGCCACGAAATGGAGTGAAAAGGATGACTAATGCCGTTAAGATTCAGCTTTCGAAAAAGTGTAACCTTAATCTGACTTGATCGGCACAGGTAAAACTTAACATTCTTTGTTCGTTCCTTCATCCTTTGAGACAAATCTTTGCACTGGTTTTTTCCTTTCTACGATATTCGGTTTTTCTTCTCAAATGAAGTCCTTGGGTGCCATCTACGTTTTGAAATATATAGGAACTTTGTCTTTACATTATCTGATCTGATTAGTTTTTGCTTCATCATTGTCTTTATGACATGATTAATTCTTCATTAATTAATTCTGTGGCTTTCATTTTCGCACTGGGGAGTTCTATTAAAGTCAGCATTCAATTTTCCCAGTTGTAATTTTCGAACCTGGGACGTCACTCTGGTTCTGTTGGTGTGATTGTAAACATACTGGTTTCTCTTTTATGTTGTCCTCAAATATGGTCGTGTTGCATAATCCTTTCGAAACTGAGGTTCCATTTGGGAAGTGTGAATCGTTGTTGTAGATTTAACAATTGTTTGAAATTCTGGATTAGCTAGAAGGTGATCTCAATTGTCTACCCACTACTTCACTAGTGCTCATACCATATGTATGAATTCATTTTGCTCTTTATCCTCTGTTCTTTCTTTCATTCGTTTCTCCAGTTGTTACATTTTTCTTCTTTTATTGCTTTTGTATTTCTATCCTCAATTGTGCTTAATTTGCTTACACTGTCTTGTATTACACGACTTATTTTGCCTTTATAGTACTTTTATTTATGCTTGATTATTATTTCTTCTTTATCGTAATCATGTGGATTTGATGCTCTTAGAAGTGCTGTCTCTGTTGTCTTTCAAATAAATGTTTTATTTTTCGTTTTTATTTCGGCATCTTGCGGTATTTTTCAGTTGTACCTTCTTGTCTCCTATAGAAACATTTCATTAGACTACTATAAAACATTGGCTTAAATCCTTATCTACGAATTTTTTTTCTGCATGTCAGTTACGTGTGGTGCAGTGGTGGGTGGCTCCTTGCAACACAAAATGTTATCAGTCCCCGCACGTCCAGTCCACCAAGCCCTCTATCGCTCCGGAGTCGATAGGCTGTTGCCAGACTTGTCTGGGAGGATAGTAGCCTTGGCTTGATGCGTCGGTAGGCCATCGCGAGTCATTACAAAAGCCAGATATGCATTTAATCGCCTCCAACTATGCTTAATGAAGAATTTATAGCATATCCCTCAGGGACTCATAAGCGCCGAGAGATCTAGTATTTATCTTTCATTACAATATTCAAAGTGAAATGAAGCAGCACTCATAGTTTGGTAACTTGAATAATGCTTGGTAAGGTTACTTATGATACAATGATCTGGGATTTTTGCAGATGGAGGTGATTGTGGCAGTTGCAGCATGTGTGGTTACACCGCTTGTTTACAGATCATTGAGGTATGTATTCTGTGTTGATATTGAGCTGTGTGGGTGAAATTCAACGGGATCAGAGATGTACTAGACCATTACTAACCATTTTTGGTACATCGTACATCGTTTATTCAAACTGTTTCAAGCCATTTCTCGTTGTGTGGGAGCTATTGGTAGCTATATGTTAACGTTGTCCTACAGCTTACGATTCCAACTAGTAGGTTTTTTGAACTTCCAGGAAGCATTTCTACACAAAAGTGAACTGCTGGTTTTGTCAACACGATCAGCGCGTACCATTTGAACAACAAAATTCGTTTATCTGCGCCAGTTGCGAGCAGTACAACGGGTTCGATGAATCTGGCGGTTACAACCGTAAAATACCTGGACAACACTGTGTGGTTGCGGTGAAACCGACAAGAAGGTGTCTTGACTTTTCATTTGACATGAGTTCTACTTCTTCTTGATAACTGATTTGTTTTCATGGGAAATTTCTAGTATGTGCGTTTAGGTTTAGGTTTGTCTTTCTAACACCTGTGTTTTTAAGAAATTTAATGCAGTGATGTTGTTCGTAATGTCGTTTAAGGTTCTGTACATCAAATATGAGCACAACTAATCCAGATGCATCTCAAGAGGGTAGTGGTAGCAATGGCCTCTGTGACAACTGTAACCGCCAACAAGAAATTATTTTGAGACGTATAGCAGAGTTTGAGCCGTCAGATGATGTATGTATGATTCATGCTTGGTTCCTGTATAATTTTGTTGTTGCAAGGTAGAATGCATTGCTGAGGCTACTTTTTGGCAAGGGACCTTTGTTTCTTCAGAATCACTGGAACGAAGAAGTTGAGATTTATCGCTACAAATTAAATAAGGCATATCCGCTATGTGTAAGATGTACATTCGTTGCTCAAGACAAAATGCAACAAGAAAAGGTTACTTCTTAATACTTTTGTGCCAGTTTGCCTTTTTAATTTTTTTAGCCTTGTGCTTCCCAACGGTTTACCGCCTCATCGTGTCTGAGAGGTGTTCCAAGGTATCGGGGTGCGTGGTACAGTGGAGAGATGAATCCTCTCATCCATATCTCCCAAGCTGAGAGTAGGTCTGGCGTTTCCATCAGGAAGGCCAGCTAAGAGTAAACCAATACCAGGATCCACCACCGTCCTGGTATCAAGGTCGCATGGTTGCAGATCCTCGTCTGATCCACAAGGGTTGTAACTGCCTGCGGTGGTGAAGACCCGGAGAGACTTTGACTAGGGTGACCTCGGGACTTCATGGAAGCACAGCGCCTAAGCCAGCAAAACATCAGAATGATGGGAATTGAGGCCCGCACAACTAGTGAAGATGGGCTATCCATGTATCCAAATATTTTTGCCAGTTAATCTGCACCTTTGGAAGGGCGTAACATTCGATATGTTTTCTTCTTGAAATTGTAGTGTCGTTTTAAGTGATTGCTGTATGCTCTTGAACAACCATTAAACAGTCGTCGCCGGAGAAATTCTTGTATTGTAATTGATACGAGACCTAAGTGCAAGAGATAAAATGTTTCCGGGCGATTTACTTATTGAAAATCATACTGTGAATCTATGAAAATGGAGAGCCAAGATTAATTTGTTATAAAGAGATGAAATCTCATTACCTTTTGAGGTGATTGGCTCATTACATAAGAGAGATTTCATTACCTTTTGAAATGATTGGCTTGACTCAATTACATGTTCTTTATAGAAAAGACATGCGGACCTTCTTAAACTCAAAAACACTTCTGCGAACTCTGTTCGCAGTGGCTTCACTTCGGCTGCGAATGTAGCTGTAAAGGTCAGTACTGAATAGCACAGAATTTGCTGAATTGATTTGATTTTTTAGTATTTTCTTTTCAATTTTAAATTTCAGTACATATTGTTGTTTTACTTTTCTACCATGTTCATGCAAGTTTTAAATCTATTTGTGTATTTGCCCTTTTGGACTACCTCAAATAAAATGCAATTTCATATTCTCTTCTTACATTAGTATTATATAGATAGCGACCAGACGGCGTCGGTTCTTCGCTGGTGGTTATATTGCGGAAACAATGCATTTTATCACTTTCGTATTGTCCACGTTACTGTTCCTTTCACAGTTCAATTTTCTACAAGAGGTATGTGTGTATGAATTTACTGCACATATATGACCAACCTGTGACACCATACAAGTGTTTGTGTTTCCTCACAATAGATTGATAAGCTGAGTGACAAGCGAGTGGCTTAGATCAAACGTTTTACAGCCTTAAGCTAAAGTCAGGTTGTTACCACCTCGTTTTCTTGAAATACGATGGCTGGCGTTTAGTATCCACATAGGTCGCAACTTTGTGCCATTCTTGTCATTTTCGTGATAAGGAATACCTCCAGAATCGCGCTTTCGACTGCGATTTCGATTGTCTTGGTGATTTTGGTCATGCTTATGTAACACGTAAGTTTCGTTAAGCCAGGAAGTATGGCAGTGGAATTGCGGGCGTGAAATCCTACTGCCTTATTTGTGCTCAGCTCTGGAACTAAGTCATTCATCATACTGACTTCCCGATCCACACAAACATTGAGCGTGAATGGCGCATGGGAAAAAAGTTCTTCGTGAACATGGTTTTCGTGAGATTTAGTCGAAGACCAATCGTTCTAAAAGCATGTCACCATTGGACATTCGCTGCACCTGGGTGGTTCATGATGGTGTAACAGAGAGATGTTAGTTGCCGATCATCAATTTTCACTGTCATATTATCCCATTCAAGTATTCGAATAATTCTCGAACATGGATGGGAATAATTTTGGCAAAACGCTACCATATTGTCGATCGTTCTTCTTCATGTCGCTCTTAATTCAAATTGTAGGGAAAGAAAATCGTAGAAAATTGTAGGACAGTGATATTTTGGTTGTGAAGTTGTTATTTAACTCACGAAGGATCTTTTAGCTCTGTATTAACTGCGCCGTTACTATCCATAGCGTCGTTGGTAAGTCAAAGTCCTCTATGTGGTTCCTTTTTTGATTTAGAATTAGTACAGAACGCCTAAAGAGTTTTACGCGCAGATGTTTTACATTCTTGTGAGGATTACGACTTTTATTTCGGAATTTTCTCCGTTGCGCCTTTGTGTTCTGTGCATGCTCAGTGGAGTACTTCGTTTGACCTTAAGTTCCCCAATCTAATTGCTCTTTTATAATGACGCAGTGTGGTCTACGCTTTTCACCGACATATTGGACCCCACTAATCACAGCAGATCAGGTGCATCGTATCAGAAGCAATGGAATCACCATTTCTACCGTCAGAGCAAGTCGATTGTGTTATTCACGTTGCAAAACCTACTATTGCATTTTAAAGTGTCACCATCTATGCGTTGATTCGAAATTTGACGTTGTATCATGCCAAAATTGAAACTTATAAGACTGTCTATGTAAAGCGCAAAATCGTATAACTACTCCTAACCGTAAAGATGGTGTTTGCCTGAGCTCCTGTATGGTGTGCCTGGTCTGTTGTAAGGCGTTTGGGGAGCAGTACGTTGGTGAAACGGGTAGACCGCTTTGTATCCCTATAAAAGAGCACCTAGATCGGAAGCCTGAAGTCGGACGAAGCACTCCATTAGGGACGCATAGATTACAAACGCTCAATGAAGATTTTGAAATAAGAGCCACTGTCTTTACAGGTATCTAAAACATCAGTGTGCAAACCTCTTGAAGCGTTTTGCATAAATTCCAGAATTCCAAACGTGACTGGAAGGGTGAATTGTTTTGTAATCACGTGTGCCCTCACCGTATAACATTGGTTGTTTTTTTTTACCTCAAACAGGAGCATTCCTAAACTGTGTAAAGCTCTGTGGAATATTCCACATGTGGTATTGAGAGAAAGGTTTTTTGAATTCTCTCGTTTGTTGAAATGGATGGTCTTGGCCTCCGTGACAAACTTAATCGCTCGCTCTGTTCGTTTTATTCTAGTTCAAGTGTCCTGATTTGAAGTTCTTCAGACGCTGTACTAGGTTGAACCCCAGATTTAAAGTCATTAATAAAGACTTTATGGGATACGATCATATCTGTAGAACTCGAACCACGTGCAGAGCGCTTTGACCTCATTTTAATTAAAGCCCGCCGCGGTTGCGAAGACAACGAAGATTGTCAATGTTTATATTTAAACACATATCATCAACCGTGTGGGTTCCTTTCTAGGTTATATATGTAGCATCGCTCAGGAATTGATCAGCAGCGAGAGCTTTATTCTTTTATCCTTTATAAATCTCGTTTTCTTCTTCAGCAATTACTGGGTTTTATATATATATATATAATGTGTACGGTTTTAACTAAGTTGTAATATGTACCCTTGACATATGTGGTGGCTTAACGAGATTTTTTTAGGACGCTGACCTGGACCTTCTTCAGCTGCCGACGTTGCTGCTGATTGCTACCCCAACCATAATCTCTATTGCGCATCATCTTGTTCTAGTACTACTCTGTGCACAGCTTATATCGATTTGGTTGAACAAGTGCGTTTTGATATATTTCCGTATGTTTAGCAAGAATAATTTAGGTAGGGTTGATCATTTTTTTCTCACACTGAGCAAGAAGTGATTATTTTCTACCGAAAAATATTGAGATACTTTAATTTTAAAATGCGACTCTAACGTTCACAAGAGGGCGCGTGTGGCGCAGTGGTTGGAGGCACCACTGCTACACGCACGTGGAATCGATCCCTACGCCCATGGTCCACCAAGCCTTCCAACCCTACGGGTTCGGCAAATTGGTACCAGACTTGTCTGGGAGGATAGCAGCACTGGCTCATCCCTCAGGGATTGATCAACGCCGAGAGCTTTATTCTTTATCCTTTAAGGTTCACAAGAACCGATTGTTGCACCACATGAACGGCATATTAGTGCAATTTTGAGAGAAAGAATCGTAGGCACTTCTTTTTCATTAATTTATCACTCGCAAAGACAATAGCAACCGTTTAATGGCGAAGCGTTGTGATCAATCTGTAGCTCTTTAAACGAACGTGGTGCTTCTACATTCGTACATATGTGGACTAATTGCAGCGTTAATTTGTAAAAATCTTTATTCACTCCGCTTTTGTTTGCTTATTGTATTACTAAAATCTCCGAGCAATACTTTTTCACTGTTTTTTTT
>MQTX01000155.1:516085-548156 GCA_009735665.1 Angiostrongylus cantonensis | reverse complement strand
TTTTTTTTCGCAATTAGTTTATCGGTGAAGTGTAATGTTTTTTGTCAGGTGCCAAGCAACGTTGCCTGATCTTCTCCTTCCTGTCCTGGCCGTTTTGCATTTGGCGTCGTTTGCGGTTCCCGAAAATGTGTGTGCTTCATATTTGAACAGTCGTCATTTCATGCAATTCTCAAGTCAAAGAGCGAAATCACTGAGTATTCTCATTTAGATGTATCGTGAGGATTTAGCGTTGTTCCGATGTGCGTTTTCTTCTTTCGAAACGCTATTGGCAACAACAATAACGTTTGTTCCACGTAAAAGAATCCGCCGTAAATGGCCTAAGAGTATATTATCAAGGTTTGCGCCTTCTAATGTAATTTACTGTTAGTTAACTCTTACGCAACGAAACTGGTCCTTCGAACGCGACGATAGTATCTCCACTTATATTTACAGTTCATGGTTGAGGCTTTGATCTGGGTCACCCACCTTAAGAGTATATATGACTTTTATAAAATATTCTTTCATTTTCAAATTATCTAAAATTGGCTTTTTCGGAAAATTGTGAATGGGACTTTGATTTTTAGAACTTTACACATAAGTGCGAAAGCCGAGCCGCGATGGATCACCATGAAGTTCTGCTAGGCGAAAACGGGCTTTTCCAATGACAATTTCGTCATGGTGAAACAAGAGAACTTCTACCTTGTCGGCAGAAGGACCTGTAAATTATATTTTTGTTGCGATTAACAAGATCCTGGTTTTGGTTTACTCCTAGCTAGGCATCCTGATGGAAACGCCGGACTCAGCTTGGGAGGCTATGCCAGGGGATTAATCCCTCCGCTGTACATTGCAGCCCGTCACCAATGTCACTCGACGATCAACGGGACTACAGGTGATACAGGTGATATAACAGCAGTGTGACGATATACAGAGATCATGAAGGACACAAGAGCCAGTATCAAGAAGGAGACTGTCAGATCCTTGGTAGGCAGAACTTATAGTGAGAGCTATGGAAGATAATTCAAGTAAAAAAGAGTCTTGGAGGGGCTGGTTACTATTTAACTGAACGAGCTATTTATATTTGTTCTGTAATGGGTGGAGTTTAGCTAGCGTAAGTAGGAGGTAGTTTCTATTGAGGAGATAACAGAACTTTTCTCAGGTGGTACAATTTGATAAAGCTGATTCAAAGCATAATACGGTATACGGTATCCACTAATGCTTACGTCAGTTAAACGGCATGTTGGAAGCTCTCAAACAAAGTTTGTCAGATCTTCATGGGAAAGCTGTGAGAGAACTTAGTTCTTAAAAAGTGAGTAAGCAGTGCAAGGCAAGTGCTTACGTAGATAGAGAATATTTGATATTTATGCTGAATATTCTCTATAGCTGCTGTACAAAGTGCAGAAAATCTAATATGAGATATATTCCGTCCTATATCGTGCTTGTTTAAATTTAACCTATATTATGGGTTTTTTTAAATTTCGCGCTGAAATCCTTAGGTAGGGATGAAATCTCAGAGAGCTTTATGGAACCCTATGAATTCTAAATTTCAGTTATCAAACTTTAATGAAATAGCGGCTAATGGTTTTGATGTTCTAATGGTAGTTGAGAGTGGTTTATTTCTTTTTTTTCATGGTTCCTGGGGCCTCAGGGTGGATGGATTCGAGATTTTTTTGTATATTAATTTCCGATAATAGATATTTCATGACGCGAATAACATTTCGCTAGTTTACGATCGAGGTTTTTCATGCGATGAAATTGCTCTTTAGGGTGCTACTCACTCAGCTTAGGCACTAATTTCTTCTATACATCAAACTCAGCAGACAAACATTCTGGTAATGAACCAATATTCTTAATAACGCTTTGTTGCAGCATGCCTCTAGTTTTTTTCTTCATTAAAATAGAGAAAGTAGTGACCTTTTTGCGTCTAGATTGTACGTTTGTAACCTGTAGTTATCCCAAAAAGAGTGTGATAGAATTCTAGGTTGGTGTTTAGTGCATTATCGCTCGCTTCTACTCCTGCATCACAATGTTCGTCGCAAGCAACGAGCTGCAATACGTCCGTCATCTTCCAGAATAGTGATAAAGTCAAAAATGGCAGTACGTTATCATCTTTTGGACCAAATTACACAGTTCGCCAACGCTTGAAATGGCGACAGCGTGATGACACGCCCGAACCCTTGAGCTCACCTAACACACGTTTAGTGAGCGATTATGAAGTGAGTTTATTGGTGAGAGTATTTTCTTCGCTCCCTTTTCTGTCGTTCGAACTTGAGTTCAAGTTGTTTACGGATGGCTAAGTTGCCTTTCAGGAGATGGACTGGGAACCATCGCTGAATAGAGTTTCGTCAGATGCATCCGTAGTTGGAGGTGTGCGTCCCTCTGAAGTAATGAAGAGAATGGCTCGCGAGTCAACTCTGAATAGAGAGCTCGCACCATCTCTTGCATCACTCTCATTACTAGGCGACAATTACAAAACGAGAAGTGGTTTTGGAGTAGAGGCTCAGCGTCGTTCTCCTTTTTATTCACCACATTCCATCTATCATTCCTACGCGCCTTCAATCGCACCGTCTCGATTTTGTGTACGTTTAAAACTGTTGCATTAGATAGAAAGAGTGATGTTTAAATGTTTAATATCAATCGATGGTCGTGATCGACGACATAACATTTGGGAAAAGAAACCTATAGGCTCCTTTTTTTATTTCGTTTAGGAGAGAAGTGTTACGCAGCGACAATTGTCGACTCGTTCCTCATGTCGTGATGATTCACCCGGCCGTTCAGTTTTCACCTCTGTTTCTCAACAAGTAGAATCATCTAATCACTGGGTAACAACTTTGCTAGTGACAATCGCAGTGATGAGCTTAGTGGGCAACACAGCGTTATTCTATGTGTTGTTTAAGAAATGAGATTATATGATTGACATGGATATTTTCTCCAGAATGTTCCATGAAAACCTCCTTGTAAATAAGGACTTACAATTTATCTTTGAAAATCTTTTTTTTTTGTTTGCTGCACTTACGTCGGTGAATCTGTATTTATAACTTTTTATGCCTGTGGTGACAACCCAAAAATCGTAGTTGGCAATTCAATGGGTGCACCAAACGGGTAACCCGATGACGCCGGTAGGTGCATAGAGCAACACGAGTACAATTTTTTTGACAGGTGGAAACAGCAACCCGAGTATTATTTATTGATAAATTATGTTTTGTAAGTTTATCGCATTAAAAATGTGCCATTGAATTTAATGGCAGATAGGAACTAAGTTGGGATACGCTTTGTGTTCGTACTGTTCTCACTATATGTTGTTACTCGTGGATCTCATATTGGTTTTGTTAATGTTGTTATTCGAGAGTTGTTTGTACTTGTTGAGGTAAACATCCCTTATATATACTATCATAATGGTTTGTTATCTATTTATTTAGTTTGGTTGAACACCAGGTTGCGGAATAAATTTAATGCAATTACTTTTTTCGAATAATTGGCCGCATGAATGGCTACATCACTAGTCATGCTACAGCCTTAAACTTCGCTCTACTTTAGGTGATACTAGGTTTTGCTAGGAAGTTGTACGACTTACAATTTCATGACTGCGACTATTCTGACGTGTAATGGCCATCGGACCGCGTGTTGTTGGAGCACAATATACGTGCGCATTGAGATCAAAGTGTAAGGTTCGTGAGCTAGAGCAAAAGGCATTGGTCCCTCGAAATTGTCGTGCTATCATTCGCTTCGCTCACGTAGTTTCTGTGTATAACTGGTTTCTCATAAAGGGTAGTGGCTAGAGCTGAGCTGCAATACGTACGTCGTCGGTCGTTGGTTTGACCTCGCACTCCATTCTCACGCCCTCCATCACTTGTGGACAAATTGGTAACAGACGTGTCTAGAGAAGTAGCAGCTCGGTACATCGGTAGACCACTGCAAGTCATTGTAATGGACAGATATGCATTCAATCACCTCCAAACGATGCTCAATGAAGTCGATATTTCGTATTTCATGTGTTATAGGATCTTATCGAAAAGCTCTAAGAGTCGAGTCGGTGGTCTTCCTAGTATGTGTTTGACATCCCAGCACTTCAGACACTGAAGGGCACTGTCCACCACGTGCAGTTCACCCGCATTAGATTTCTGGCCCACCTTATCTTTGACAGTTTGAGTACAGAACGTTATCCTTCAACTGCGCGTTCGACAACGCCGATTGGTCGTTCACGCTGCTTACGCACCGACCACGTTTCTGACAAAACCGTTAAGGCAGGAAAAGTCGTGGAGTCGAATAGTTAGTTAGGGACGGGATCGAGTGTTCCTTGTTCTCTTCACAACATCCTCGATGCCCTTTAAAGCTCCCCAAGCCGCTCCTTTCCTCTTGCTGAACTCTAGATCTACGTGGTTTATCATGCTGATTTTACGACCTAAGTATTCGTAACTGGAGCATTCGAAAACCTTCACGTTGAGCGTGAGTGGGCATACGAAACCAATCCGTTCGTCATTAATATAGTTTTCGTGAGATTTAGACGAAGACCAATTTTGCCACAGGCTTCATCAAATCGGCAAGCGGCTGTTATAAGAACGATGTTATCAGCAGCGTCAAGATAGTGTGATTGTCGGCCACCAATTTTCACTCGCATGTTATCCCATTCCAACGTTCGCATGACGTTCTTGCAGGCGGCGGTGAACAGTTCTGTCAACATGGTTTCGCCTAGCATAAATCTTCTTTTGACATCGGTGTTAAAATGGTTGTGAAATTGCGTCATTTTGTTTCTGACTTTATATAGCTCATGAAGAATTTTTATATACTGAATGGGTACCCAAATCTCCCTCTAATCCACAAGGGCTGCGACTGCCTGTCGTGGTGACGACCTGGGCAGACTTTGGCCAGGCTGTCCTCGGGATTTCAGGGAACCACAAGGGCTTAACCAGCAAATCTCCCAAAAGTAGAGATTATGCTGGAGCCCGCAAAACCAGTGAGGACGGGCCGTTCAAGTACAAACTAAAATTACGCTGACTTTTACGCTTTTCTTTAGGCCGCAGATCTTACCAAATGCCCTGTGATGACCTTAGAGGCCAAAACCAAGAAGAACAAGACACGCCAATTAGATGATGTAACCTTGTCATTTGTGGGACTTCCCGTTTCGAAACCGAAGGCGTTGCCTTTGCCGTACACCCATCTATTTTCATCTAATAACCCCATATAAAATCACATCTCTTTAGCCATTTTACGTCTTTAACTTGCGCGTCAAGAAGAAGTCAATATCATCAACTCACCAATTTGTATAGCTGATGCAAGGGAACTGGACGCATTTTGCAACTAGTTGGTTCATGTAATCCGCTGCGAGAAGTCTATAAATTCGTTTCTTTGGATATCATTTCCAGACTAGGAATGGCTACCGAAAATGAAGAAGGAGAAATTCGAAATAGGAGAGCGAAGTGAAAATGGAAACCCTCTCGTTACATCTCGCCATAATCACCTGTCACCTGTATCACCTGTAGTCCAGTTGATCGTCGAGTGACTCGAGCGGGCGCCAGTAAATCCTCCATTTTTCCTTATCGCGTGCAAGAGTAGCCCAGTGGGTTCTCCTCGCTTTAGGGACTCGTCGAGCATCATATCTTTCCTCTAGGCTTTTCGTGAAGAACTCTGACCATCGGGTCGGTGGCCTTTCTGCAGTACGTTTGACATCCCGAGCAATCCAGTCGCTAACGGCTCTTGTCCATCGGTTATCATTCATACGCATTATGTGTCCGGCCCATCTTATCTTCGACTGTTTGGCGTATAGAACGACATCTTTGATTTTCGATCGTTGACGTAGATCGGAGCTTCGGATCCCATCCCTTACTTGTGCGAAACGGGATACTCCTAGCATCGTCCTTTCGGCTGCGCGTTCGATAACGCTGAGTGATCTTTCATCCTGCTTACGTAGCGACCAGGTTTCCGACACACACTCGCCATGATATGAAAGTGAAAAAGAAAACCCTATACCAGTCTTTCACGCTACACAACTCCTCTCCGACCTCGAAATTCCCGCTGGTGAAAAGCCGCTAGGAATTCCACCCTCTGGAGTTCGATTTGCGGTAGAAGACATAAAGAACGGCACAGCCCTCCCACTATCCAACAATACCATTGCCGATTTCCTTGGAGTTGGAGGCCAAAAACTACGCCTGGTTGTTGCAAACCATATGAAATCTTACCTTCAGGAAGAGAAACTCTCAGAACAGTGGAGCATGTCAATCATGGTTTTCTTTCCCATGGAGAGTAGGGAAATGTTCGTAACTGGCGCCCAATACGCTTGTTTAGTGTGCTCTACAAGCTGTCCGACTGTTATCGAAACTGCAATACGAAATACAGCTTTTCAATGACCTCTTACCATACCCATAGGAAAAGTGGTTTAACAATGTGGAACAATCTCGCCAAAAGTGTTTAGTGCCGCACTGCAGTGGATAACGAAGTCACTCGATTGGGATGATTCGTACGCATGGAAAATCCTTATCGAACCTCCGTTTCGTTGAAGACATCATCATCTTCCAAAGAAGTGCAAGCGACACTGAGACAATGATCAGTGAGCTCAGCGAAGCAGGAAAAAGGATCAGACTACGCATAATTCGGAAGAAAACCCAGTTCATGAAGGACCCACGGTGCGAAGGTGAAAAAATCGAGCTGGATGGTTCTCTGGTTGTAGAGAACACCTCGTACGTATATCTTGGACAATCAATGAACATAGAGAACAACATGAAGGAGGAATTAGACAGAAGAAGTAAAGCTGCTTGCGTCGTATATGGGCCTCTCAAATAGGCCACCGACCAACTGAGGGATCCGAAAAACAGCGCTCACGTTTTTGATTCATTGTGCGCTGTTACTTCAACTTCGTTAAAAATGCTGTACGCTACTCACAAAGCGCTTGAACGATATGTTCTAAAATATAACCAGCACATTCAATATCTAGCCGGATTGCGAACTCTGGTCTTCGAAATCTGTCACATATTCGGGATCTAGGAGAGCATACATCGATAACAAAAACCAGATGGCCCTGTCACATAATGAGAAGAACAGACGACAGATGGAATAAAAGAACTGCAAAGTGGAATCCATGCGTATTCAGACGTTCCCTAGGACGGTCATCAACACGTTGGGCAGACGTGTTCGTAACCAAAGTTAATGAGTTGTACTCGCAGCAGCAATTATTTTAAAGATAACGGTATGAGACTCGCACGCTCCAACATGCTCGAACAAAATCACCACCATGGACGGCTATTGCGAGGAAAAGAAACGAATGGCAGATCTGCTTGGTTACTCACAACTCGCGAAAACGGACCGTCCAGGTAACCAAGTAAGTACAAAAACACATATATATAGCGCAGCATCCAAGCTTATTGTTGGGCGTTGCACATAGTATGGCTCTTTTATCACGGAAATTAGCCACATCCTTCTTCAATAGCCACGTTCTCCTCCCTCATATAAAATAAGGGTGAATATGTAATGCAATGGATATGTCGTACCATCGGTTTTCCCTTCCGAAATCCGACATCCTATTTCGGCAGTGGAAAATCGAATAACACCAGGTCCGGACAGGATAAGAATTGAACACTTGAAGAACCTCATGATCTTATGAGAACCTACCGCGATGATATGTGTCCGGAAGAAAAACAAATAGTTATCAACGGACCTTATCATTATATTCACCATCAGCATCGTGTATAAAAGGGCACCACTGAATGAGTGTGCCTCATTCGAGGAGACGGACCGCTGAAGAAGACCTGACTCGACACGAAGGCGAAGCCGCCACATCGAGGCGAAAGACAAGCGTGGACCATTGACTCGGGTCATCGGCTCTGATGAAGACGAAGACGTCGAAACGTTAGCCGATAATAAAGATTATTATCAACCTCGTGTAAGCTCATCAAGGAAAAATACGTATTGATTAAGCACACCGAGGTTCAAGGAAAGTCGGTTTCGAAGCATTAATACGCTTTGTGCTAGCTAATGATAACACCGACTTCTGCACGATGTGCGCGATGATATATGTCCGGAAGAAAAACAAATAGTTATCATCGGACATTATCATTATATTCACCATCAGCATCGTGTATAAAAGGGCACCGCTGAATGAGTGTGCCTCATTCGAGGAGACGGACCGCTGAAGAAGACCTGACTCGAGACGAAGGCGAAGCCGCCACATCGAGGCGAAGGACAAGCGTGGACCATCGACTCGGATCATCGGCTCTGATGAAGACGAAGACGTCGAAACGTTAGCCGATAATAAAGATTATTATCAACCTCGTGTAAGCTCATCAAGGAAAAATACTTGAAGAACCTTCTACCAGTCCTCATAAACACAATGGCTCGGCTCTTCACACGCTAACTGTCAGAATGCAAGGTTCTTATTCATTGGAAGACAAGCAAGACAGCTGCGCTGTTGTTCGAGAAGAATGGCCTCCACGATATCTGTAGCCATCGCCCGACCTGCTTACTATATGCAGTCGACAAACATTTCACTGGAGTCATCCTAAGCAGGAGTGACGAGACGAAGGCGAAGCCGCCACATCGAGGCGAAGGACAAGCGTGGACCATCGACTCGGATCATCGGCTCTGATGAAGACGAAGACGTCGAAACGTTAGCCGATAATAAAGATTATTATCAACCTCGTGTAAGCTCATCAAGGAAAAATACTTGAAGAACCTTCTACCAGTCCTCATAAACACAATGGCTCGGCTCTTCACACGCTAACTGTCAGAATGCAAGGTTCTTATTCATTGGAAGGTAAGCAAGACAGCTGCGCTGTTGTTCGAGAAGAATGTCCTCCACGATATCTGCAGCCATCGCCCGACCTGCTTACTATATGCAGTCGACAAACATTTCACTGGAGTCATCCTAAGCAGGAGTGACGAAACACTGGACGAAGGGCAGCCATGTGAGCAAGCAGGGTTTCGAAAAGTATTTAGTAGAATGGACCATATCCACACGATAACAAGACTCATAGAAGTATCGCTGGAGTATTTTCATCGATTTAAAGAAGGCAGGGCGCCACAGTTCAGACAAGGGCAATCATGGAAAGCTCTGAACAGCACGTCCCTACTCAGTATACGCAGATTGTTCCTGAGCTATATGGAAATTTCAAAACAAAAGTGGCACCATTGTTGAACAATATTAACATTGACGTCAAAAGAGGTATTAGGCAAGGTGACACCTGTCACCTGTATCACCTGTAGTCCCGTTGATCGTCGAGTGAATCGAGCGGGCGCCAGTAAATCCTCCATTTTTCCCTATCGCGGGCAAGAGTAGCCCAATGGGTTCTCCTGGCTTTAGGGACTCGTCGAGCATCATATCTTTCTTTTAGGCTTTTCGTAAAGAACTCTGACCATCGGGTCGGTGGTCTTCCTGCAGTACGTTTGACATCCCGAGGAATCCAGTCACTAACAGCCCTTGTCCATCGGTTATCATTCATACGCATTACGTGTCCGGTCCACCTTATCTTAGACTGTTTGGTGTATAGAACGGCACCTTTGATTTTCGATCATTGACGTAGATCGGAGCTTCGGATCCCATCTCTTAGTTGTGCGAAACGGGTACTCCTAGCATCGTCCTTTCGACTGCGCGTTCGATAACGTTGAGTGATCTTTCATCCTGCTTACGTAGCGACCAAGTTTCTGACGCATACGTTAGGGCAGGAAGAACCGTTGAGTCGAAAAGATAGGCGCGGAGCCAGCCGGGTGTTCCTTGTTCTCTTCACTAACAAGATTTTACAATTCTCCAACGATATTAACGTTGACGTCAAAAGGAGTTAGGCAAGGCGATACAATCTCGCCAAAATTATTTAGAGCCATCCTCCAGAACGTCATGCGAACATTGGAATGGAATAATATGGGACTGAAAAATGGATGATCAACAGATACGTCACCTTCGCTTTGCTGATGATATCGTTCTTACACCAACAGACATTAGCTAAGCGGAACGTATGTTTACGGACTTTGATAAAGCGTGTGGAAAGATTGGTCTTCGAGTAAATCTTAAGAAAACGATGTTCATGAAGAACGGATTGGTTTCGTATTGATTAAGCACACCGAGGTTCAAGGAAAGTCGGTTTCGAAGCATTAACACGCTTTGTGCTAGCTAGTGATAACACCGACTTCTGCACGATGTGCGCGATGATATATGTCCGGAAGAAAAACAAATAGTTATCAACGGACATTATCATTATATCCACCATCAGCATCGTGTATAAAAGGGCACCACTGAATGAGTGTGCCTCATTCGAGGAGACGGACAGCTGAAGAAGACCTGACTCGACACGAAGGCGAAGCCGCCACATCGAGACGAAAGAAAAGCGTGGACCATCGACTCGGATCATCGGCTCTGATGAAGACGAAGACGTCGAAACGTTAGCCGATAATAAATATTATTATCAACCTCGTGTAAGCTCATCAAAGAAAGAATACGTATTGATTAAGCACACCGAGGTTCAAGGAAAGTCGCTTTCGAAGCACCTTGTCTACTGTTGTGTTCGAGAAATTGTCACTCACTGAAAAGCCAGTGTCCTTGTGATAGATGGCCAGTAGGATAGAGAGTTGGTAGGATTTGTTTTCTGTCCACCAACTGTAGGTGGAATGCTCGACTTTGTATGAAATTGCAGCGCTGGGCTTTTTTCCGTATCTGCCGTAAACAGCCTCAAGTTTAGGTTACAACAGTTTACAGCCATAGCAATAGTACAACAATAACAATGTGACGATATGTAATTAGTTGGGCGGATAAGAGAGAGATTGCAATGGGAACACGTGAAACATTTGAACGAAGGTAGGCGAAAACTGTACTTGGATCACGGAGGAATTTGAATATAAAAGCCTGAAACACCACCTTTTGATGAAAATTACCCTTGGAAATGATTAGGAGCTTCAAGTGGACTGAATCAATGAAATTGAACCCATACGTCGTTCTAGAGGGACCCAATTCTACTACACCAAATAATGCAAAAATAGTCTTTTTTGTTAGGCAAAAGACAAGAGTGGACTTCGTAGTGGTGGCTTTGATGACCTAGCCGCCGTTCATCTAATTCAAGCGGTGTCGACCTATTAAGAATTTTCATTTTCCCAATGCGTGCTAAATGGTGAACGATTGCTGAATTATGAACGTCAAAATATTCTATAAATCCTAAAGTTGTTGCTGGAGAACCTGTTTTGATGATTGAGATATGGCCGGCATAAATTGTTAAGGGTCGGACATAACTTTTGTCTTCAATGTTATGCATTCAGTGGAAAGCCTTATGAGCCGTTTGTACATTATGCCTTTGAAAGCCACTTCCTGGTTGATGTGCCGAGGATATGTCCTGGTGCTACAACCTCGATTTTTATACAACTCATAGACCAAAGTCTTACAGCGGCATCTTCCCACCAGCCGACTAATGAGTTGAATAAGTCCCAGTTTGTGGTGGTTCTGGGACATCGGTTTTTGAATTTAGCGTCTTTTTCTCTTTTCCGCGAAAAATAAAATCTTGCAGGAAGGAGACGGTGGTCTGATCCCGTGTAAAATTTTGGGACAACAGCGACATCGGTTAGGCAAAACTTCCTATTTACTATGATGTGGTCTATTTCGTTATGGTACTCTCCATTGGGAGATTCCCACGTCCATCGTTGACGGTGAGGCTTCTGGAATTGCGAGTTACCATGGATGGTTTTGGTCGCCATGATAAACTCAGAGAGCCGCTCACCCTGTTCGTTCCATTCTAATCCGTGGGTCCCAATGTGACGTTCCTCAGACGATCTTCTTGGTCCGATCTTGGCATTGAAATCTCCAATGATGACCTTGAAGAATGTGTGGTCTTCTCTGTAGAACCTCTCCAAGTCCATGTAGAACGCTTCGACTTCTTCTTCGTCATAGTTTGATGTTGGCGCGTAAACGAAGAAGATTGTCAAAGCCGGTGTTGATCCACATCTTTTTAATCGTAAACGTCCGATTCGGGTTGTAAGCTGTTCGCTTGAATCGATGTTCATGGACAAACTCGTGTTGACGAGGACGCCGGCACCGCCGACTCCTCTACTGTCGCATGTTCCGAGGAACAGTTCTTCGGTGTCATAGACGGCGTTGAATGGGTGGCGTTGTCTCGTCTCGGCCAGACCGATGACGTCGCACCTTATCATTCTTGCTTGCGTGTCGAATGATCGAGGACTCGGATGTAAGTGTGCCTGCATTGTAGGTACAGATCGTCACCATTGTTCTTCGTGATCCAGGCAGCTTCCATTAGCCTTGAGATTTTAGCAGCCTCTCCGTACTCGTCCTACCCAACGCTGCGAAATTGGGGGCTCTTTCGGGGTCAGGGGAATGAGGCCCGTTTTTTTTTTACTGTGTTTAGCATATTCGATACCCACGTATAGCTTTCTGGGCTCTGAACGTGGGGGCTGGTTTTACTTCCGGGTAGCTTGCCAGGCTCTCCCAGAGTGGACATGGAGCTTATTTGTTGGAGGCGATTCCTAACCGCCTCCTATATACTTCCCTGTCACTTGATTGCAGGCTTTTGGCCGAATTGACTCGTAGAATACAATCCGCATAAAGCGAGAACGCACCCACACACGCATGCATGAATACGCCTAGCAAATACAGAAAGTATGTGCCAAATCGGCGCAGCAGAAACAGGGAGTCCATCCCCTGGATCCACCTGCGTCTCAGGGAAGCAAAGGTCGCTTTTGGTCCGCGATTAACCCCCTATCCGCCACCTGGGAACTCGTCACGTAGCCTCGCGACTAACCGGCTCGAGATCCCTCATATGAGGGAGATCCGTGGCGAGGTGACACCATCTTGCTAAAATTATTTACCACCACTCTTGCCGGTATCTACACTATCTTTGTTTTACTGATGACGTCGTTCTCATAACACTAAATATTAGCCAGATAGGGCAAATGCTTTCCAACTTTATGGAATCAGTATCTTTGAAGGCTCCAGTCAAGTCTATCTAGGTGAGGAAATCAACATGATGAACGACTTAGCTCCAGAGTTGAGCAGGAGGTAAAGAGCGAGTGGCGTGGAGAACTTCAAGAGCATCGAAGATTTAGTGACGAGACAAAGAACACCCGACTGTGAGCCCTCCTTTTCGACTTCTACGACCCTTTCTGCATTAACGTATGCGTCAGAAATCTGGTCGATGTGTAAGCAGAATGACAGATCACTCAAGATCAGATTATTGAACATCTAGGAATGGACATTTCTAGGAGTATCTCGCACAAATGTCAACGTGTCACACAAATGGGGAAAGAGACACAAAGCTCCGACCTGCGTCAACAATCAAAATTCAAAGATGCCGTTCTATACGACAGACTGTCAAAGATAATTTGAGAGCGACACGTAATGCGTATGAAAAATGACCGATAGACAAGGGCCGTTAGTGACTGGATTTCTCGGGATGTCAAACGTACTAAGGAAGATCGCCGACCTGTTCTTCACGAAAAGGCTAGAAGAAAGGTATGATGCTCAACGAGTCCCTAGAGCGAACAGAACCCACTGGGCTACTCTTGCACGTGACAGGAAAAAATGGAGGATTTAATGGCGACCGCTCGAGTCACTCGACGATCAACGGGACTACAGGTGATACAGGTGATATATACACTACTCGATTTCACCTCAATTTATTGGCAACCACTAGTTTTTGTTAAGAACTTAGGATCTCTAGAACTACGACTACTGTGTACTACGTTCTCCTCCAGTTTAATCGAAAGCTCATCATGCAATACAAAGAAACTTTTTCTTTTTTTGACATCTCTCGTTAAGTAGTCTTGTGATCAAAAACCTGCATGAGGATCGTGGTAATGGCCACTTTCTCATTCCAACTTGGGACATTATCAGAAAAATATTTTCTGCGTCAATTTCGTAATGTTAGCAAGAAAAGGATGGTAGATTTGTCTTGTAGTCATGTGGAAAAGGATGAAGGATAAACCTTTCGGCGTTGATCAATCCCTGAGCGATGTGCCATGCATTCGACATCATTAAGCATCGTTTGGAGGTGATTGAGTGTATATCTGGCCTTTACAGTGACTCGCCGTGACATACCGATTTATCCAGCCAATGCCGCTATCCTCTCTATCAAGTCTGGTACCAATTTGCCGATCCAGGAGGGTTGGAGGGCTTGGTGAGCCATAGGAGCGAAAATCGATTCCACGTCTGTGTTGCAGGGCGCCTTCGACTACTCCGTCACTCAAGCCTTTCATCTGGAAAAATACGGTAAATTTTCATAAGGGATAAATTACTGTATCTGGCCTTTACAGTGACTCGCCGTGACATACCGATTTATCCAGCCAATGCCGCTATCCTCTCTATCAAGTCTGGTACCAATTTGCCGATCCAGGAGGGTTGGAGGGCTTGGTGAGCCATAGGAGCGGAAATCGATTCCACGTCTGTGTTGCAGGGCGCCTTCGACTACTGCGTCACTCAAGCCTTTCATCTGGAAAAATACTGTAAATTTTCATAAGGGATAAATTACTATTGGAAATATTCTTGCATTTCTCATTTCCTTTTCAATTATTGGAACATACAATCACCATAATACTGTTATTCGAAAGCTCAGACCCTAGGCCAGATGCGAACTCTTAATTGCCCTTTCCGGGTGCTAATTTTTTATTCACCGTTCCACTAGTGCTTTTCGTTTTTCTTTTCTCAGTCTATGAAAACGTGTAGCTGCCCAACCAGTCCATACCTTTGATTTTTTACAGTGAAAAAAGTATTGGTGATATATTGAGAATGGGAAATATCTTGTAATAGTACCCAGG
Organism: Angiostrongylus cantonensis; assembly: GCA_009735665.1. NCBI lineage: Eukaryota > Metazoa > Nematoda > Chromadorea > Rhabditida > Metastrongylidae > Angiostrongylus > Angiostrongylus cantonensis. Next base: position 533,450 of record MQTX01000155.1, on the reverse strand, counting down.
ATCGACTTTCTATTAACCTCGGCATTGAATCATGAATTCGTCGTTTTCTCCATCGCGAGGTTGTTAAACAGCATACGTTTACTTTCATACAATAACACACATACAACACAATCGTAGCTGACGTTTCGGCAGAATCGCCTTCTTGCTGTTATGCTACACGTACGCTGTTTAACAACCTCGCGATTGCTGAGAGAGAAAACGACGAATGGGAAATATATTCCTCTGGACACCGAAGATAGCATAGGTTTTTATGATCTTTTTATGATTATGAACGATTATGCAGAATGAGCAGAGGTGTACAGGTAAGTACGGTAGTGGTGATCACATATTAGTGCACCCCTCCAGGCTCTGAAATAGGTGATACTGCCGAAACGTCAGCTACCGTTGTTTTGCCTGTGTTATATTTGTAGGGAAGTAAACGTGTGCTGAATAACAACGTCGCGAATACTGTAAAAAAAAAGAGAACAACAGATTTATAATCCACTGCCGAGGTTCAAAGAAAGTCGATCTTAGGAACTGTTATAAAGTCACTATTTTTTTTATTAATTACTGCCTACTTTTTTTTCAATGGCAGGGTATATTGCGAAATATAACTTCAACGGTGCTGAGATATTTGCAAAACTTCGGAGCGCAGGTGTTTGCGGTGGGGAACGAACGCGCTATTGTCCTTTACGGGCAGTGAGGCTGTAGTTGTAGTTCTCGATATTTTTGTTTAGCAAACACCGCTGATAGCAGAGATGGATAGAACTAGCTGAGAGACAGACGAAACGAATGACGCTCCTGGTGTGGTAGTGGAAGGTTAACCTGTAAAAAAAAAGAGAACAACAGATTTATAATCCACTGCCGAGGTTCAAAGAAAGTCGATCTTAGGAACTGTTATAAAGTCACTATTTTTTTTATTAATTACTGCCTACTTTTTTTTCAATGGCAGGGTATATTGCGAAATATAACTTCAACGGTGCTGAGATATTTGCAAAACTTCGGAGCGCAGGTGTTTGCGGTGGGGAACGAACGCGCTATTGTCCTTTACGGGCAGTGAGGCTGTAGTTGTAGTTCTCGATATTTTTGTTTAGCAAACACCGCTGATAGCAGAGATGGATAGAACTAGCTGAGAGACAGACGAAACGAATGACGCTCCTGGTGTGGTAGTGGAAGGTTAACTCCTGGAAACGGCAATGTCATGTTCGATCCCTACCGCAGACACCTGCTGTCCGGAGTTTTGCAAATATCTCAGAATCATTGTGGTTGCTTCACTTGTATCATTGTTTAAACAGGCATAACACTAAGATGTAATATGTTCGTCAATGTGTTAAGAAAACTGAAGAAATCAACTACAATTATGATTTATCCTACAATTACTGAGCCACTGTTCATAAGGTTCGCCGAGTCCTCGATGCTTCAATGGAAAACAATACCATAACGCTGATCATTTCAATGGCACTTTTTCGCTCATCGGAGAACTATGCGTGGCACCTCACAATGCAAAGTTTCTGTCAATCCTTAGGTCATCCCCTATTTCATTTTACGGTAAACTCATGGTCATTCTTCACTATAATTGCTTGGAACCATACACGTATTTGATGCATTGATGTCTCTCTTATTTTTATTAAGACTGGATTATTTGGATTATTTGGATTATTTACTTGTCATCCGCGAATGCTACTCAGATCTCTTCGATAGCCACGTCCACCTTCCATCATATGAAATAAAACAGAATGAATATGCTATTCCACCGGCTCTCCATTCCGTAATCCGACATCCATTTCGTCGGTGAAAAATCGAATAGCTCCGGGTCCGGACAGGATAAGATCAGAACATCTGAAGAACCTTCAACTTTGCCATAAGTTCGGTTGCCCGCAAAGGCGATAACAACAAAGGAGGCTACAGTGATATCTTGATGACCAAGAAAGCCCGAGTGCGTAAGATATTTTAAGGTCATTTTCAAGAGAGACAGTGCATAGTGAGAATCACACATGGTTGTCATACACGTCACAAAAAAAAAGAAGAAAATGGCGGTAGTTGCTAATGTGTGTTAAACATACTTCTTATCAGGAATCTAAAAAAGCTTGTTGACAAAAAATATATGGAATCTTTCATGTCTATAACACTAAGATCATTAGGTTTCACCTATTGCGTAAACAATTTCCTGTTGTGGGTAAGATCCATCGGTGGCATTATAGTCTTTGTGAGCACCGGCACTCTCCCACGATCAGGATGTGTATCATCAGTTAGCTAAGGAGAAACAAATAAAAAAGATAGAATTACAGAAAGCAAAAGAAACATGGAAGTGCAGAAAACAAATAAGTAACGAATAAGGAAGTAAAGAAGCAGCACTAGACATGGTGGGGAGACCCACGTTTCTCAAGATACAAAAGTATACAAGCGATAAAATTTGACAGTTTGTTTGAAAAAAAGCAGAAAAGAGGGTGCTTTCAAGAGAAAAGAGAAATTAGAATCATGTAACTCGAATCGAATGAACGCACGAAGTTTGGTGGGAAGCTCCAATCTAAACTGGAATTTTTAGATATCAGCTCCAAATGCAAAAGAATGCTTAAAGAAATCACATGGATGATCAAAAATAAGCATAGACTTGCCTTGTGGAAACAACTGAATGTATGACACCACCTTTTCCCCGTGTAGCAAGGTGTGTGTGGCGCAGTGGTCGGAGGCGCCCTGTAACACACACACATGAGACCGATATCCACGTCCCAGGCTCACCAAACTCTCCATGCTTCCGAGGTGGGCAAATTGGCACAAGACGTGTCTCGGGGGATTGCAGCATTGGCTCGATACATCAGTAGGCCACCGCGATCGTTGTAAAGGCAAGAAATGCATTCAATCACCTCCAACGATACTTAATGAAGTCGAATGCATGGCGCATCCCTCAGGGATTGATCAACGCCGAGAGCTTTATCCTTTATACTTTTTATTTCATGTTCTACTCTTTTCTATTTTGCCCTGAATAATATGCCTTCCAGTTATTCCTATTCAAAAATCTTCACCTAAAACCTAGCGCTTTTCTGGGCTACCGCACTGTCGCACTACAAAAAATTAGAGCGTCATCGTGGCTAAGATATACACATCACTTGATGGCGGACTATCTTCGAGGTTTACTTCATGTCGTCTTTCATCGTCTTAACCTAAAGAAACGTAACGTTAGAGTCCGTCGTGGCTTCCGTCCCTATGCACGGCGAAATAATTAGAAACACACGACTATACTAAGAAGGACTTCTACAAAGTCTGCAAAACTAGATACCTATCACTGCATTTGAAAGAGAATACCGAATATAACAACTATGGTGATAAGTCTGAGCGACAGATATATTACCGTATAAAATCCTCTAAATTTCCTGGAAAGGTTAGTGCATCCCGCAGTACCATGTTGCAGCTAAAATCTGCCACGGCCCTTCAGATTGCAATAACCATCCTTTACCTATAAAACGAAATAAAAATGAAAAACGAAATAGAAAACCAACTACTGAAAAACAAACACACCGCTCCTTCACATAGCTCATTGGATAGTCAAATAAAAAAATTTAACAACCGAATGTATGGTCAGACTATAAAGAGGACGACTCACTGAATCAACCATATCGTCCAGCAGCTTATCTGTAACAGCTGGGAGATCTGCAATGCTGTCGCTCTTCAGTTTGTCTGTCAAATATAAGTGATGAAACTTCAGCCAGTTGAGAATTCGATCACCAACGGTTCAGCCTAAAGAATATATATATATATATATATATACATATGAACATCTAAGGTTTTTGATATTGTAAATTCGAAGTAATGAATTGATGGCCACTACTACTTTACCGTATACATCATAAGCACGCACCCTTGGCGAGTTTCAGCATATATCGGTTGACATTATCACCAATTTGACCGGAGACGCTCGTCTCCGAAGGCTCACATTGTGGGGAAAGAACAAAGTATTATGTCTAAAGTGCTGCACCGACAGGACTCGATACTTCGTCCAACACCACAACGAATTCAACTTGTTTCTGAAAAAAAGTGAAAGTAGGTAGCGAAACTTGTAATTGAACACATTACTGAGGGTGTGCATTCAATAGCATCATACGTGGAGCACAAAGTAACCGATATAAACCAAATAGGGTTCACTTTTTCTAATGGTTTGCAATCCCTTGTCCAACACGTGTCGCAGCGGGTGCTTGGTTGAAAAACCTCTTGCACTCAGAAACATGTTAAAACTTTCTAAACTTCCATCTGCCGCCTATTCCTTTTCCATGGCCAGGTGCCAAATGAAACATAGTCATAATACTGTTGAGATATGTGCCAGACTTGGTACCCTATGTGGGTTTCAAACCCGCGATTACCTTAAACGATAGGCTCACGTGCACCACATCAACGAAGGGTCCTTCTCTTTCTCTCTGTCATGTCTTTTTTTTTAAATAAAAATTGTTCTCTATGGAGTTCGTCGACCGGTAATTTGACAGCCAATTAACTATTATTTTAGTGGTAATGAATCAAAGTCTCTATGTGAAATGTGCGAGCATATGAAATCCTGCTATTGTATAAATTCCGATCCAAAGTGTATTGCAAGGTAACTCCGACCACTGCGCCGCTATGGATAATAGTGGAAATCCTCGCATCCTACGTTCCTCCATGTAACAATAGGTAATGAAATGTTTTCAAAAAGATTTTTAGTAATCAACACTTCAAGCACAGGGACATTGAAGAGAACTGCGAAAGTGTCAAGAAGCCCGGGACATTTCAAAGAAGCGGAAGACAGTTTATTTCTCACTATCAAAATAAAACCGACCAAAACACTCAAACTGAACTCTGCTGGCACACGTAGCACAGAATGTTCCTTTCGTGCCAATGTCTGGCGTCAAAGTACTCTTTGCGGGCAAAATAAAGATCATAAGGAAAATGAGTGAATAAAATTCACGCTAGAGGACCTGAAATCGCCACGAACTTACGATTGGAGATCAACTCACGCAAACCCTAATGATTCAAAACTATCATGACCGAATAACATTCAACAAAGGTTCGTCGACTGGAAATGAGATTGACTACTTCTTAATGGAGATAAAAGCAAAGATACAAGGTGGACATATAAACAAAAAAAGTAGTGACATTGAAAAAAACTGGTCGAAGAAGTGCATGGATTCCGTTCAAAAAATAACACCGAAAAGTACTTTAGTTATAGCATAGGGTCGATACGGATTTCCTTGATGTGGTGCTCCAATAGAGATGTATTCTAAATCGGAGAGGCTTTCTTCTGGAAAACAAGATTTTCAGAACTGCAATACGAATTAACCTGATCATAGCTGATGTCGTGATTCGAATACTGCTCCTTACTATCGAAACCAGCCAAGAAATCAATCAACAGCTTGATCGAATGGATCTCGATCGATCGGAAGAAAAAAGGAATGGCCGACATGCTCCTTACCAGTAAATGAAAAGACTTTCCAAACTGAAGACCTTCACGCTAGAATGCTACTAGCATCGGGAAAAAAAAAACTGTTCCGGTAAAATAGGCAGTAAGTGGTTTCGGAAAATCTAACAAATCATACTTAATTTGATGTTTTTCTTCAATAAACAGACACGAGGTTGTTATTATAAAATTTACTGCGATACAACACCTGACGTTTCGGCGGTTTCGCCTTCTTCATAGCCGTTGATTATCCAATGACCTGACACAGGCACAGTCCCTCTGTGCGGCTGCTATCCACCAACTAACTTTAAAAGAAATAAACGTCTCTGAAGAAGGTGAAACCGCCGAATCGTCAGCTATTGTATCCTAATAAATTTTATAATAACAACCTCATGTCTGTTTATTGAAGAAAAACATCGAATTATCAATCAATGCCGAGGTTAACAGAAAGTCGATCTTGGTAAATCATATTTAAGCAGCACGGAGAAAAAAAAACGGAGTCAAATCCAATAAAGAAACAAAAACGAAAACTTAGCAGCTTTCTTAACCATCTATTCATTATTGTCAGGATTTGATCGCTTTCTTCAAACGATTCGTTTAACTGCGACCGATAAGGGATGAAAGATGAAGTCTCAGCGTTGATCAATCCCTGAGGGATGCGCCATGCTTTCAACTTCATTAAGCATCGTTTGAAGGTGATTGAATGCATTTCTTGCCTTTACAATGATCGCGGTGGCCTACCGGTGTATGGAGTCAACGCTGCTGCCCTCCCCTCCCAGACAATTTTGATTCCAATTTGCCGACCGCGGAGGGATGGAAGGCTTGGTGTGCCATGGAAGCGGGGATCAATTCCACTTGTGTATCGCAGTGGCGCCTGCAACCACTGCACCACACGCGTAACGTACGCAAGCCCACGTTAATGCAAAAATACCATAAAAGGAAACTACACCTACATTTCATATGACTGTGATCTAATACTTACTAAACGAGGGAAAATTGTGAGTGTCCCCGAGCTATTCAATCTCACTTTGTTTTGCAATGCACATCATGCTCAATATTCTTCAAAAAAGGTCATCTGTTCATAAGAAATGAACTCAGAAATGCTTGCAGCTGACCGTTCCGAACAAGTTGTTAAGAAAACCATGTGAAGACACAAGTAAAACAATGAAGCTTGCACCCAGCTTTAACCATTTGCCCGACTACAAAGTAATGAAATAATCGCGGTAAATAAAGCATTAACGAAATCAGTAGTCTGCATTTCTTCCAAAACTTGTCAAAAAGCCTTTCGTCTAGCCATAAAAGTTGTCCTAAATGAGTGTTAACGATGTCTGATCACTCGCCATTCATCAGTTGGAAAACAAGGTGGATAGTGGTTTCGTCTTCGAATCGGAAAGGTCTCAGTGAATCCATCAAACTCAGCCGATCTTCTTCGCATTGTCGTATCTAAAGCGATTCTTTGAGGTAAAAGGGGTATGCTTTGTACATCATAGTTACTCATCACCTTTCAGTTTCTGCAAAATCGACACGAGCTTGTCTTAGAATCACCTCAGCCCAATATTACTTGTGTGAATCATGTTATTGACATTATTTTCGAACAATTTCGAAATATCACAGGCAATATTGGAGCGTGTGGCGTAGTGTTCGGAGTCCCTCTGCAACACACATGAGATCGATTCCCCGCACCTGCCCCACCAAGCTCTCCATCCCTCCGGTGTTGGCAAATTGGTGCTGGACTTCCTTGGGAGGAGAGAAGCACTGGCTTGATACATCAGTAGGCCACCGCGAATCATTGTAACGGCCAGATTGCTGTATAGTTCATCGCAGGGGAAATATGTTCAGCTGTGAGAGGGAAAATCGCCCAGACTACATATATATAATTGCAGAAATCATGAACGATTTTACTCACTGTCTTTTTGGAAATGGTGACTGTTCATTCCGTGCAATGGATGACAATCATCTTGATCTTCTAGTCTGGGAAATACAGAGGCGTTTGAAATACTTTTCGCAATTTCTCATGCTTAAGGCAGCATTGCGCATGTTCAGTAATTTTGATGACTTGATGTTTTTTTGAAGACCTTTAAAAGTTTTGATGTAGTTGGTAGTTGCCGTTCGACTTGTGCAACATCCCTTCGCTTATTTCCAGAAGAAATTTCATAGATAGCCGGCTTCACGGTACCTTTCGAACTGTCATCTTCCTTGGTACGTTCATAGTGTTAATATTCGATCATATTCCTCATTGATGCTGACAAGTGTGGGCTAAAGAAGTAAATCTTAGTTCATAATGGCTTTAGAATTCCTTTTCGCGATTTCTGCAGCTCCCTCAATTTTCTGTGATAACGAGAATTTTAATAATGAGGGGATGGTACGACTTCATGTAGAAGTTTCTGGAAGTGGCGATGTGGCTTGGACTGCACCCTCGATTTACAGTGTCGATCTCATAACAGCGCTCCACACTGCAAAACTCCACCGCCCACTGGCGAGCTAAGAGCTTCTGGAACCGTTGAAGTGATCTCTGCACAATAGAGTTTGTATGATTAATTAGAATATTTGGTGTTCACCATACTAATCATTACAAATCCCTGCTTGATATCTTTTCTTCTTTCTTTTCTACTCAGTAGCTGTGCGATTTCAAATAAAAACATTTTCCGAAACCTACTCTTTTCTTAATGGCAAGGTATTATGTGGAATATAATCATAATGATGTTGATATTTTATTTGTATGTTCTTATGAACTGATCTTGTTGACCTGGTGCTATAGTTGTCGCTGTTGTTGTTTTTGTTGTTGTTTCTGTTGATCGATGGCTGAAGTTTCGGCGATTTCGCCTTCCTCAGAGCTTCCACGTATTTTATACAACAGTGGTTTCATAATCCCTTGGAAAAACCATAGTCAATCAATGAGGGTCTAACATATAAATGCTGGTAATGATGCCGATCATTGCGGGAACGTTTGATACCGGACAGGTTCAAAAAGCTTCTCATCTTTCAGGAGTCTGGAAAGTGGTATCGAACTTGTCTGGGAAAAGTTCGCTTTCTACAACCTAAGTGGGAACGTTCTATCTTGGCTATTTCAGGACTCCAGGAAGAAAAAACTTGCCCAGCAGTCAGTGACATTTATGATGAAAGGAAAATTCTCTAGAAGCAGCCGAAGCAACATGTAAAAGTTGAGACCTTCGTGGATGATGGATGTAAGGAAACGAGTCGAAACGAAACTGGAAGTCGCATGGTAAATACAGAAGACAAGTTCTACAAAATAAGAACGAAAGAAATGCAAAACTGTCAAACGTGTTTCTTTCAAATAATGCATTTGCAAATGAAAATAATTTGTACTTTATGGACAATATATGCGTATGTTAGAGTGAACGAAACAGACCACCACCACTGAGAAGGATCAGTGGCGATTGAAGCGAATGGAAAGCGTGCTGGTGTACACTCGGCTCACAAAGACCAATCGCACAAAATTCGAACTAAAGGGACTGGCTACTTGTAGACAGAGCTGTTGGGCTTTCACGTTTCCACGAGTGACCCGATCCAACCCGTAAAATTGAACTACCGCATTTTTTGTCTGTGCAATAACTTTCAGGGGTCTGATGATCAATCAAGTCAGTGCATTTATTCTTCCAGACAATTCTGCAACAACTTGTCAACCGCGAAAGCACCGAGGTTTTGGTTTGCCCGGGGACTGCAATATTTAACGTTTGAATGTCTAAAAAAATGTGACTGATTTTCAACTGGATTTCATCAATGTCAAGCACTTCAAATGGTAGTTGCTGATAATATTTAGTTGTAACAAATCCCTTTAAGTGAAAATTCTCATTTGTCCATGAACAAATCAAAAAGTGAGCTGAAAATAGCGAAATTTCGCGTTTCTTTAAAAAGAACTGTGATACCCAGCTAGTTGTAGGAGGTATTTGACCGAGGACCTGTAGCATCGCCAGGAGATAATCTAAAACGACGTAATTATAGCCAAAAGCTATCATTACCCCAGAAAACGACAGTAAATGATACCTTATATCGTATCTAGGTTGAAGTTTGTGCTGCCGCTGTGAGTGTTTTTGCTAGATTCTATGTTCTCGAACAGCTTTGTTCATCTGAAATCTTCTACTTCCTTTACGGCTCATAATAACAAAACTTTAGTTTTCTCTTCTTCCCGTTGTCGGCCTCTCGGATATCTGAAAGCTTTCATCAATAGTTCCATTCCCAATACTAGTGAATTGGGAACTCTGCTGAAATGTAATAAACTTTGAACTGAGGCGAATTTTTTCCCAGGCAAGAAGGTTCGGCCTTCCTAGGTATTTAGGTAGAGGTTTGCCTTTACAAATTCCATTCATTTTGTAATAATCTCCATTTTATAAATTGGAAAAGTCTATTTTACTGCTAAGCCGAGTTAGCGAACGTTTCCAAGTCTTCGCCACAGCGGAATGTCGACTTAATATGGGGACCTTAGAAGTACAGCACAGCACCGTTCCAAGCAATGATAGAGACACGGTCACATGAACATATTTATTTTCAAAGTCACAGTACTCTGACCAATAAGAGATTCTAACGCAGGATATTACCACTGCTAGTACCATCATTTTTGACATGACAGTATGGAAGCATGAAGCTATCAGTGTTGATTAAATCTTTAGGGATTAGTCATGGATTTCAATCCGTTGGTATCAGCGAGAGGTGACTGACTGCATAAGTGCTTCATACAATGACCTACTGAAGCCCCACTAATGTTTCGTGTTAGCGTTTTTATTCTCTCAGAGAAGTCTGCTATCAATTCGCCGACCGCAGAGAAATCTAGCACTTGGTTAGCCTGAGATGTAAGATCGAACCACTGACCCACGACCCACGTACGCCTTGCGGGACACCTCTAACGAGTCCGTTAACACACCATCCACGGCAGCTTATTAAGTGATATATTGATTTTTATTATTCTATTTTATTAAATTACCTGATATCACATATATTGCACTGTCCACATCACAGAACTTTTTGCATTCTATTCCGTTTCTCAAATCCACCATCCACTGAGGTCTTCGAACTTTTCTTGCATGTGAGTTCGGCTCCTGGTTGAGAATTTTTAATCTTCGCCATTAACGTCGTTGATTGGTGATCGAGTCAATTTCTTCTAGAATTCTAAGGTTTCTCTCAGACAACTCTGATCTCAATTACCCGACTCAGGATGAGAGCTTTGGTGGGCTTGGGACGGCGTTGAACAGAGGCGTGGTGCAATCTGTACCGTCCGCGTAATGAAACAGATCACTGCCACTGTGCTACCCTTTCCTCTATTGTATCAGCTTATATTGTATTTTAAATTGTATACTTTAGATTTTACCTATTACTTGAAGAGTTGGTTTTCCAAATTGTTCTTGCTTCATCAGTTTCCTCAGTGACTTTTTGCACGCAAAGTGCTTGCATTCATTGAGTAATAGAAGAACGCCATTTCGTAGTCTAAATGGAGGACATCTGGCCGACCAAATTGCCACAGCTGCTATGGTCAGAGAGTTTTTCTGTTCGACTCGTACGTTTGTAAGCAATCCCTCATCTCGTCATCTTTCTTCCTCTTCGCATTCTCGTTCTATCACTACAGCTATCTCTCAACTTCTTACACACCAATTCTTACAGCCGTAGATTGCAATATTAGTCCAAGCCATCCAGAGATCCTGGAAACTCGTTCCTTTTCTTAAATTTGGGAACACTTCATTAAAATCTCCAATACATTCTTTTATGAGTTATTCTCTTGCTACGCTCGACAAACTATGTTTCTCCACATCCGTGATAGTAAGTTCCTCATGGAATACAGTATCTCATGACCGGAACTTCCCAAATATGAAATTTTGCAGGTTTTCTTAAAGTAGATATGCTTAGCACTTATCTTTATATTTGAGAATTCTAGATCGTCGGTTGAAGAGTTAATTTAAATGTGATCTTCTTTCCCGGTATTTAATTTGCTATAATGGAATGCTAAGGGTAGTGTTTAAAGTGTTTTTCCACCGCACTGCACATATTTCACTGCAGTTTTTTGAAATCCTATTTACAGTATCATCACACATTCTGCACAACCCGGAGCTCTTCCCACTCATTTCTTTACTATTGATACATCTTGCACTAAAGTCTTTAGATTAGCGTGTTCCGCCACCACCTCACTACTTCGTTTTCATATCGCTGGATTCTGGGTGAAGCGACTCTTCCTGTAATCCTGAATAGCTCTAATAGAGCGTACCCAAGTCTTCACCAGAACCAGTCGTTTTTAGTTGTTAATCAAAACAAGCTTATTCCAGGACATCTCTCGACCCCAGAAGGATGGTAGGCTTGAATATTCCGGCATACGGTAGTCCTAGTTACCTCTAACGTATTACTACCCAGGATTTCTACCTACTTTGCTTCCCGCGCTACAATTACATAGCTTTAATTCCAACAGAATAATGATCGGAACAAAATCTGAACGAGCACACTTTTTTCCTTTCGCTTTCCTGAATCTAAACACAATATCAATTCCTTATTCTCCTAACTGGAAACTGATGACGGTTTCCAAGTTATACGTTTAAGGTGACATATTTCAGCTCATAATGATTTTATTTGTCGAACTAAAAGATATTGCAAACTAGACATTTTTTCTCCTGATAAGCAACGTGTTTATTTCTGCTGTATCACCTGTCACCTGTATTTCTACTAGTTGCCTAAAATGCCAGACTTTAAAAGGCGGCATTGTTGTTGAAATCACGGTATGCCCTTTGCTTCGTGAAGAATTTATCACGCAAGAAAGTTTTTGGGCCTTGAATAAATGGTGGTGGGTAGGTGGTGAGTCTGACGAATATGGCGCGTGAGGGAGAGTTTCGTGGCTAAGCTCGCTTAACTTCTAGAGCGTCAGTAATTTAATCGCGACTGCATGCTGTCGAGTAGAAAAATCAGTCCATTTTTGTGAAGCAATGCAGAGCACAACAGTGGAGATTTTTCGCTCATTTTGTCAAGTATCTAGACGCAATATATGTTCTTTTTCTGACGAGTTTACCCGAGGTTGACAAATATATTTATTTTCAGCTAGCGTTTCGACGTCTTTGTCTTGATCAGACCCGGTGATCTAAGCCGATCGATAGCCGAAAATAAATATATTTGTCAACCTCGTGTAAGCTCATCAAAGAAAAAGTACATATTGATTAGTCACACCGAGGTTAACGGAAAGTCGGTTTCGAGATATTACTACGCTTTGTGCTAGCTGATAATACTCCAAACTGTGAACCGCTTTGTCGTGACTGAAAGGCGTTCCTGAGTGTCGGATTGCGATGTACAGCGGGGGGGATTCATCCTCTGGCAGGGTCTCCCACGCAGAGGAGTCCGGCTTTTCCATGGAAGCCCAGCTAGGAAGAGTAAACCAATACCAGGATCTACCACCGGTCTGGTATCAAAGTCGCATGATGGCAAATCTCCCTCTGATCTGCAAGGGCCGAAACTGCCTGTGGTGGTGAAGAACTGGGGCAGACTTTGACCAGACCGACCTCGAGACATCAGGGAACTACAATGGCTTGACCAGCAAATCTCTGAAAAATGGACATTATGCTGGGGGCCGCACAACCAGATACGATGGGCCATTCAAGTATCACTTGTCAAGTAAAGATAGTAACACCGACTTGTGCAGGATGGATTGTCCGGAAGAAAAACAAGTTGTCATCACCGGACATTATCATTATATCCACCATTAGCATCCTGCATAATAGGGCGCGTATGCCTCATTTAAGGAGATGGCCCGCTGAGGAAGACCTGACTCAGCCGGAAAGCGAAGCCGCCACATCGAGACGAATAACAAGTGTGGGCCATCGACTCGGATCATCGATTCTGATGAAGAAGAAGACGTCGAAACGTTAACCGAAAATAAATATATTTATCAACCTCGTGTAGGCTCACCAAAGAAGAATTACTTATAGATTAGTTATTATTATCACCGGTTAATGTGGTTGTCGTAAATAGTTTATTTCTCCACTCACGCCACAGTACGGTCGAGAAACGGGTCGTTCTGGTTCCACAGAAGAAGCGCTGGCGATACCTGATAACAAGTATTTCACTGATTGTCGTTCTTTTATAGGTTCTTATGAACTGATTTTGTTGAGCTGATGCGAGGTTGGTATAGTTGTCATTCTTTTGTTGCTGTTCGATGGGTGACGTTTTGGCGATTTCGTCTTTCTCAGAGCCGTGCTGTTATGAGTTGGATCAGTTCATAAGAACATATAAACAAGTACATCGATTCACCTGGAAGTTTATAGAAAATCTGTCTTTTGAGTTGCCAAGAGATTATCGTGCAAATTGCTCTGCATCCATTTGTCGAGTTTTCGTGGCTTCAACAGCTCCTTTAGGCGCTCCAAAACAGTTGAAATGCTCAAATGGAGTTCTTCTGCAAATTCTGAAACAGCTGCATGTATGAATTACAATCACAACGATGTTGAAATGTTTGCAAAACACAGACCTCAAGGCCATTTCGAACTCGTGATTACGTTTTCCGGTGGTTCACGTGCTATCCACTGGACCACAAAAGCCCTCGCTTTACCTTTCTCGGGTCCAAATCTGGCCTGACGTCCAGGATATGCATCGACCAGCAAAAACAACAACAACAAAAACTCCGAACCGCAGCTGTCTGGTCTGCGGTGGGAAACGAACGCGCTATTACTGTTTCCGATGAAAAAAATTGTATTAGGCAGTAATCACAAAGTTAACAATGTGATATGAATTTTTTTCTCTTTCCATTCTTATAGACAGTCAAGTTTAACTGCGCTGATTGCTTGTTAATCTGGAGTTCACCAATCTGTATTCATTAATATGTAACATTCCAAAAAAGAAAGAGGAAATTTGACCCAGAGAGGAAACACGGACGAAAGTGACTGCAATGAATTTCATGATATTCATACGTCACGCATGGATTTCTGTCGATTTCTTTCCGAATTATTACAACCCCACCTCATTGCAATGTTTTAATTTATATAATTTTATTAAAATTGGAGACCTTCCAACGGCTTACCGCCTCATCGTGGCTGGGAAGTGTTCCTCGGTGTCGGACTGCGATATACAGCGGGGGATTCGTGCGCTCGGCAGGGTCTTCCAAGCTGAGAAGGAGTCTGGCGTTTCCATCAGGAAGCCTAGCTATGAGTAAACCACTAACCAGTAACAAGAGTCCCACTCGTAACATCACGGCTCTGAGGAAGGCGAAATCGCCGAAACGTTAGCCATCGACCAACAACACCAGCAACAACAACAAAGATAACGAAGTCATATACCAACTACGCACCAGCTAAAAAAGATCAGTTTACAAGATCATAAATAAATATAAGAGTAAACCAATACCAGGATCCACCACCGTCGTGGTATCAAAGTCGCATGGTGGAAAATCTCCCTCTGATCCACAGTGACTGCGACTGCCTCTCGTGGTGACGACCTGGGGCAGACTCTGTCCACGCCGACCTAGGGATTCCAGGGAACCACAATGGGTTAACCAGAAAATCTCCGATAAGTGGTGATTATGCTGGGGCTCGCACAACTAGTGAGGACGGGCCGTTCAAGTATCAAGTAAAATTGATATTTAGAAAAAATGAAAAATCTGGAGGTGGGAAACATAATTTCAGCATGTAATGTTCAAAAGTAAATTCTAGTGCGAGTTATTGACTCGATAAACTGTATTAAAAAAGTTTTATGTATCATAAAATATGACGTGTCCATCCACTGGGCGTAGAGTAACACTCAGTTGGCCACTGGGGTTAGGCGGTGGTCACCTAACCCGTCATCAAGTGCTGTTTTTTTTTTCATTTACTCACCTACGACGAGAAGAGAGAGCTTGAGTGCTTGCTAACGGTGAGCTGCATCAACTGGTTCAAATCAAACTTGTATTCTTTACATTAATAATTTTGCAATAGAATTCGAATGCCACATTGTGTCATAGTGAACTTTTTACATAAAATATGAAAAATTGACCATTCCACTCGTCATTCTTTTGAACGCTTTTTCATGTCTCATTATATCCCCATGCTTTTTCTTTCAGATTTCACGACGGTGATCCAAATTAGATGTATTTTGATAGTTTTTCTTCTTTGATTCTTGAATGGACGCCCTCACTGGTTGTGCGAGCCCCAGTATGATCTCCATTTTTTGAAGATTTTCTGGTTAAGCCGTTGTGGTTCCCTGGAATCCCGAGGTCAGCCTGGCCAAAGTCTGCTCCAGTTCTTCACCACCACCGGCAGTGGCGGTCATTGTGGATTAGAGGGAGATTTGCCACCATGCTATTTTGATACCAGGATGCTGGTGGATCCTGGTATTGGTTTACTCGTAGCAGGCTTCTTGATGGAAAAGCCGGACTCCTTCTCTGTTTTTGAGACCAAGTGATAAATCCCCCGCTGTACATTGCAGTCCGACACCTAGGAACACCTCCCAACCACGATCGGGCGGTAAACCGTTGGGAGGATTTTGATATTTTTATCCCCAACTTTTATTTATAGCACTTTATTCTCGTTTTTGCTATAATTCTACTATACCTACGATTAGATTCACCGTGTCTCTTGCGAAGCTAGTCAATTTCTATATTCGTGCAGGGGACTTGCCACAGGCTTCTGTTACCGGCATATTTTCAACACGTAGGTGTGTAGTAACAGTATTTCTGGTTCAAACATTGATGAATATTTAGAAGAGTTGTCACAATGCTCAGAATGTTGCCAACCTTGGCAACATTTTGCGTGATAGCAGCGGCTCAGGTGTTGACACCAAGTCTGCTTACCATCTCACACCGTAAGCCAATCCGTGCAAGTTCAACTTGTGGTGAGCACAACGGACAACCAATAAATGAAGTCTACTGCTCACTAACAGGCATGATTTTCTATTGTGTTTAATTTTATTCTAATATGAAGAAAGTAAAAATAAAAGTGATTGGAAGACACACACGTGGAATCGATCCTCGCACCCATGGCCCACCAAGCCATCTATCCCTCAGGGGTCAGCAAATTGGTGCCAGACTTGTGCAGGAGGATCGGAGGATTGAAAGCACATCTGGCCTATGTAATGGTTTTTGGAGGTCTAACGATGTATAAAGTAAGCGTTTTTATCCTCCCAGACAAGTATGACACCAATTTGCAGACGTCGGAGGGATCAGGGCTTGCTCTGTCTCGGTTACAAGGTCGAGATAACGACCGATCCAGTACAGGATACTTCCAAACATTGCACCACATGCTGAATAGAAAGACTGCTACGATTTATTAATAGAAGGTTTATGATCAGAATAATTGGAAGCGTTCTTTAAACGAGAAGAAATAATTCTTTGTGAGCCGGGAAAAATCCTATGCTTAATGGTCGAATCAAGCAGAAGAATAATGTAATGGCAACCATTACTAGTCACACCTCTCGCTATCACCAGCTATCTAAATTCTGGAGTTTGCAGCCCATCTCATCTCATAACCTTGCCAGAAAGAAGCGCTTCGTGAAAGTTCTAGACAAATCGTCCTCAATCTACAAGGCTGTCAAAGAATTGCCAACGAAGAATTAAAAAAACTGAGCTGGTCAAACACAAATAGTCGGGGCGTTTTTCTAGGTAATCTGAGAAACATTAAACAAGTGTAGTGGACTTTCTTATAATATCTTGCATATGAACCCAAGACGATGGCTTGCCAGTTACTATTTATGATCTATTGGTGTTCAGGGTCAACACAATACTCGCCGTTGAACTACTATTCATATCAAGAAGACTCCAATAGCCCTTTTCCGATTATTGAACTTCGACAGGAGCGTGAAGCTTTCATTCAGGTTGGCCCACATTCATTAAAAATGCCATAAATCAACTCAAAAATGTTAAGCAATGTATCGGTTTCTTCAAAAACTGGGCAACTAAATTGGCATTTTTCGACTTCTCGACTTCCTAGGGGGCCGGTCAATGTTGTAGGCACCATTTTTCTGGTACTAATTATCTCCAATGGGCCATTTTTTTGCTTTCTTTTGAATAAAATGAAGTGATCC
>MQTX01000155.1:462057-516059 GCA_009735665.1 Angiostrongylus cantonensis | reverse complement strand
TATATATATATAAAGGTCTACAGGGTCTATACACATAACATTATGATTTCGACTACAACTTTGGCATGACTGGGTTTATTGTCGATTGGAGCTCCCCAGATCAATCCCCTTGACGGATGGTTGCTGATGGCGCTGATCGATAGATTTATCTGAGCGGCAGATGAAACGAAGGACTAGTGGTGAACGCGTTACCACCCGGAAAGAGTAATAGCGCGCTCGTTCCCCACTGTACACACCTGCGGGCCCGAGTTTTGCAAATATCTCAGCATCATTGTGGTTGTGTTTATAATATAGTTTAAAATTTTAGGGTGGTCACGGATGTGGTCATTGTATGGCCGGAACGGAGAATGAGCATCCTGCGGAAAATATGGTTGATGGTAATACCAGCTGGTGGCAATCTCCACCTCTTTCTAGAGGAATGGAGTTCAACCACGTCAATATCACAATTGATCTCGAGCAGGTACTCCTCAAAGAACACACTCTCCCTTCTCTGTACGCCAAAATTCGTGCAATAACTAGGCCAACTTTAAATGCCTTTTTTAAAATAGGAGTTTCACGTGGCCTATGTCTGGATTCAAATGGCAAACAGTCCCAAACCAGGAACATGGATTTTGGAAAGATCTACAGATTATGGAAAGACTTTTCAACCATGGTATTTCTTTGCCGAAACCCCAGCAGAATGCATGAGAGTCAGTTCCTTCAAACTGTTTTTCTATTTTTGGAAAAAAAAACCGTGCACATCGTCCTGTTGGACATGCACTTGGTCCACTTCGCCGATCCTCGAGTTTAGCGTACGCAATGCATCTCGGGTGATATGTGTTAACTAATGACGGCATCTATTGAATGTGAAAATACGTGGGATTACGCACCGCTTAAAAATTCACTATGCTTTAAAATATAGCACTGAACTGGAACTATAGCTCAACTAGAACCTATTTGACAACAGTAGTGAATGTAGGTCAATAGTTTAGCTCTAATCTAATCATTTACTATTTAAAACCTACAAAATGGTCCAGTAGGAGTTAACGACGCTAAAGAATTTTAGGAGTAAGCCTCACATAGATTCACGAGCTAGATCGGATGTTATCGCCTTCTCTTAGTGTTAAGTATAAAGGCAAGGTGTTCCAAGAAAAAGCTACTTGTTTTGTAAATTATTAATAGTTAGCTAACATTTGCGCAATAAAGATTCATTTTAGCAATTCGGTATGGAGTCACTCTCTCCAATCTCCGAAGATGATCGAGTTGTATGTCGTTCTGATTTGGCAGGTATTCACCCTCTTGAGAATGCTGAGGTGAGATTTTACGATAGAAACTGCTTATGATTAAGGTTGTGAACAAATTTTCACGTCGCTCTGGAATGTATACTCAATGGAATTATTAATATATTTCGACTACTGGCTCCATAGAACACTGTTGCGCTCGTGTTCAACAAGATGGCAGGTTTGGGGAGCCTAGTGCGTGGCCGAAGCATCACCATGGCTCGTGGTAATCGACATCAATACCACTGCGCTACCCGCCTCATAACAGTCCCATAGTTAAAACAAATAGACAGCAATAAAACTACGGTATGGGATAACGCTACAAAGCACCCATCGTATTGCAATTGATAAAGTAAGCTTTAAACGGAATTATTTAGAATTTTTCTAATGTCGAGGATTATGAGAAGAATCTCCACTCTTATTCAATGGCATTTGTGTTTTGCCTCAATGAGAATTTGTGCTCCTCAGATCATTCCCGTTGATGGATGTTAGCTGATGCCACAGTCGGGGTAAAAACAGAAACACGTGCGAGCAGTACATTGTCGCCGTCTTCGATGCAGTATTTCAACCGCGTTTTCCAGATGGTGATCAAAATTCTTGAACACCGCCCGAGTCGATTCAAATTCTCTTCATCTGAAGCGCTCCAGAATTTCACCCGTGCTACAAATGTACGAATTCGTCTGCTTGGGACCAGAACGCTTCAAGGTCATCTAATGCACCTTAATGATAGGACAGATCCAACAGTGACTAGAAGGGTACGTTAACGAAGCAGCTAATACTTTGTCAAGTCCGGCTTGCAAAAATAAACAAATAATGAACGTTAAAAAAACATAAATAAATAAATATATATATATATATAAACGAAAAATAAATAGCTACAAAGGAAAGACCGGTATGGATTCACTCCGCAAGCGATGGTATTCCCTGGCTTCAATTAGCAAAATCTCCTTTTGTGGTTAACTTTACTGATTGGGATGAAAGCAAGTAGATCCAGTGATTCTCTCAAGATACTTGCCTATCTTTAAGATGGAATTTTGGTCTTATGGAACACAGAAAGCATCCTTTTTGATCGTTTTTGTCGAGTCTTTTACTTTGAGTATCTAAGTGCCTAGCTAAACGGAATTTCGTCCAATTTCATGATAGTGTTGGAAGCTGTTATTTAGGCCAAGAATTTTTGAAACTGAAATCCTTGAAAATCTTGTTTTAAAGAATGTTTATGTCCTTGGAACAACAAAGCAAGTCGTCCATGAGTCTGCTACGTTCATGTGTTTTCATAAGCTGTAGTTCTTGAGAAAGTAACCGCAGCTGTGGAAGAGCAGCTAGGAGCAGAGGCTTGTGAGCGAATGGTAAAAAACAACGAAAAAAAGAATCGCACAACCTTTGAATTCCAATGATCATCTCCTATGAGTAACCCCCTGTCCAGCAGCGCGAAGGCCACCATTTCCAACAGCATTCGTGATTTACGTGAATGAGAGGTGAGATCACGTCAGTTTCGCAAGTTTTTATCGCTAGTGACGTTATATTGGAAACTAGAATAATTCGTAGCCCTTCTTTCTCCTTTGAAGAGAACTAGATGCAATGATATTTGGATCGGATTCCGATGTGAAGCAGGAATTCACAGAAGCACCATGATGTCACCATTGAAGCTACCACCGTGCTGTCATCAATCACAGAACGATGATGTGGTAGATTTAACACGAAATGAAGGAATCTGTTTGTAACGTTTTACCAACTAATGCTCCTGCCCTAAATAGAAATCAATGACCGGAAGCGATAGCTAAGTGTTTTATTGTACCAACATGACCCGCACCTCTTGACTGTCATGTAGGAGAACGGGTCTGTTCCGCTGATGACGTACCCACACGTTTGTAAGGTTCGCTTGTACAGCCGACGAAACTGCTGCTGTACACCACTCACCATTTTCTATGTTGTTAAGTGCCGAGCAGGTCTACAAAAACACTTAGAGCAGCTTAGCGAGCTGGATATTACATTGAGAGGAAAGCAGTCCATTCAAGCTCGAATTCACCCCTCGATATAGTATTCACTTCACAGAAAGGAACCTTGAAGGCTTGTTTAGTGGTGAATTTATCTGAATTTGTTCAAGAACGACTCCACATCTAGAGAATGACCAGAACTTTATGCTTTTCCATCCTCACTTTTTGAGATCCGAAATGTCTCTAAACAACACACCAAGTTCGAAGGTAATAAATCGGGAATCAAGCAGTTCATTGATTAACATTCACAACTTTTTGTGAGGAAAGCAATGGGTTTTTGCCTTGACACTGGGTTCAGATGACCATCCAACACGATGATTATTTCGCAGTTAAAAGCAAGGTTTTGCTATACTTCCAGTTCCATGAGCAAAACAGTACAAATGCTCATAAATGTCCAGAAATTTACAGTATTTCTACTCCATCAAAGAAATTCTTATGGGAGGGCGTTGCGTTTGCAATGGTCATGCTGGCACTTGTGACATTCTGGATCCCAGGAGACCCCGTACGCTTTTGTGCAGGTGGTTTTTCACTCAGTTTCGTCTTCCTTTTTTTTAATATGAATGATATTAATGTTCAGGTGTGAACACAATACGTGTGGAGATATGTGCGAGCGATGTTGTCCAGGATTCGAGCAAAAAAAGTGGCAGCCGACGACAGCGCACAATAATTTCACTTGCGAACGTACTTTTTTGCTTTCTAGTTCTTATTGCACGACCTGACATCATATGAATCACACTGCGCAGATCCCAGCACATCGGCTTGTTTCCTTGCAACCACCATCCACGAAAGTCTTCAAACTGTTTTGCGCGTGGGTTCGGCTGCTACTTGAGGACTTCCGTGCCACGACGCTCACATATGAGAGACAGGCGAAACGAAACATGATGTGGTGGTGAACGCGTTACTCCCCGGAAAGGACAATAGCGCGTTCGCTCTCCACCGCAGACACCTGCGGTCCAGAGTTTTGCAAATATCTCAGCATTATAAAATCTCACATTTGAGTTGGAGGGAGTGATGTCTCCCGACCGCGCAGGTTGCGAAGTCTTGGTGCTACAGGGTAGGGTCGAACCAGCACCTTTGTAGGTTTGGCCGTAAGCTTAATAACAGGAATCTCTTTGCTTGTTCTACGCTATTCTTTCTCATGAAACAATCAAATTATTATCTTTTTAGCATGTAATTGCTTTGGACGTTCCGATGAATGTGTGTATGATGAAGACGTGTTCGTAAACCGTCTCTCTCTTGATATTCATGGAAATTACGAAGGAGGTGGACGTTGTCTAAATTGTCGGGTAAGATCAGCGCTGCAGGACAGTTTTATTAGCTGGGGCATTTTTTTCCATTGGAATCATGAAATATGAAATCAATTCAAAGTCAAATTATTTAGGATCACACGGAAGGTGTCAACTGTAACAAATGCTCGTTCGGTTATTATCGCCCTGATGGTGTTCAATGGAGTGACATGATGCCTTGCAAGCGTATGTTTCAGTTTCCACCGAAAGTTCGAATACTTTTATGGCTTTCAAAAAATTTTTTTGAAAGACTGAGTACCCTGTATACACGCATTTTGCATGAAGGAAGTCACTCAATGTACTTCACTTACTTAATTGATATTTGGACGGCCCGTCGTCATTAGTTGGGCGGGTCCCAGTATAATCACCATTTTTCGGAGATTTGCTGGTTAACCATTGTGGTCACCTGGAATCCCGAGGACAGCCTGGACAAAGTTTGCCCCGGGTCGTCATCGCGACAGGCAGTCGCACCCCGTATGGATCAGAGGGAAACTTGCCACCATTCGACTTTGATACCAAAACGGTGGTGGATCCTGGTAGTGGTTCACTCTTAACAAGGCCTCCTGATGGAAACGCCGAACTCCTTCTCAGTTTGGGAGATCCTGCCGGCCCGCTGTACATCGCAGTCCGACATCCAGGAACACCTCCCATCCACGATGAGGCGGTAAACCGTTGGGAGGATGTACTTTTTTTTGGAGTAGTGAACCACATTTTTGTGTATCTACACATGCATACACAGAAATATACTTCACTACAAAAAAAAACAATTTATTAAGGGGAGAATTTGATTATCCGACGCAAACTACTTCATTGCTGTCCATAATATTGAGAGATAGCAAAATTTCAGCTTGCACCTGCGATCCAACTAAACACACTGGAAATTGTGAAGAACGAACTGGAAAGTGCTATTGTCAGCCAAAATTTGAGGGCGAGAATTGTGACAGATGTGCTAAAGGGTATTACGACCCACCAGAGTGTAAGAAATGTGAATGCACTGTTGAGGGAACCACAGGAGATGTCTGTTCGGTAAGTTACATGAAGCTCCATGTTTTCACCCAAGAGTTATAGAGTTTTTCGTAAGGCTATCGTCAATCAATCATAGTTGTACCATATGGATGAGTTCTGCATAATTTCTTCTCAGTAAACCTCTCTGTCGTAGCAGAAGTTTAGATGCAAAAGTTTCAGCCCTATAATGGACAGTGTCCATGTAAACCAGGATTCGGGGGAATATTTTGCGAAACGTGTGAAGACGGCTTCACCAATGTTACAGCAGGATGCAAAGGTATTTACTCCCGAAAGACAACTTTTTTTCCCATGAACTGGTTATATTTAAATTGCTTCTATCAATTGTTCTTCATGATCCATTTTCACATTTACTACTCAGATCCAAACATTTGTTGCACTCTATTTGTTTCCGCGCACCCATAGTCCATGGCAGTTTTCGGATTGTTCGCTTATAGGCTCGACTGCTGCTTCATCATCTTCTTTGTGCATGTCACTGAATTTTGTTCAAGCTGATTCTTCCTGGAGTCCTGAGATACTCTGGCTAAAACTTCACTTGGGTTGAGGAGAGTGAATTTCTCCTAAGCAAGTCTGATGCCGCTTCTGACCGTTGATGGATGAGAGGCCTGGTGGACCTGAGCAAGGGTTGAACCAGCAGCGTGTCCGTGATGATCGGCATCTGCGTTACCGGCTTCTTGATTGTATTAACAAAATCTGTAAATCTCGGTATAAATAATCGATATATATATATATATATATATATTCTTACAAACTGCCTCTGTTGGGCTGATGAGAGGTTAGTATATGTCGTTTTTGTTGTTGCCGTTGTTGTTGTTGTTGTTGTTGTTGTTGTTGTTGTTGTTGTTGTTGTTGTTGTTGCTGTTGATCAATGCCGACGTTTTGGCGACTTCACCTTCTTCATAGCTTGGACATGTTCTTTGCAACGATAGCCTATTATAATTCGAAGAAATATTCATGGTGTTAATGAAGATCTAGCATGTAAGCGAACGTCACTTTGTTTGAAAAAAAGATTAGCGCGTAAGACTCCCGAGGCATTTTGGATAGAGTTTGGAAGTCCAAAGATGAACCAGAAGGACCAGTGCTAAACTATGACCCGTAAACTGGCGCCTTTTTTCGAATTCATTTTCTAACCTGAGTGGGTCTCACTAGTCGTCCCGCCTGAACAACACTCGACTGGTTCCACAGGTAGCAGCATGGTGAGTAATTTTTAAGCAGAGAGGCGCTCATTTATATGCTAGATATTCGTTAACACTGTAGATACTTCAATTTGTAAGGCAATCGTTGTGTTATACGTCTGGATCCTGAAGCATGCAAACTCAGCGAAACGTCAGCCATCGAACAACCGCTACAACAAAAGCAGCGGCAACCTATGCGAACCTCGTATCCACTCAGCAATGGCAGTTCGTAAGGTCTTAAAAGATAAAGAATAAAGCTCTCGGCGTTGATCAATCCCTGATGGATGCGCCGTGCATTCGACTTCATTAAGTATCGTTGGTGATTGAATGCATATCTGGCCTTTCCAATGACTCCCGGATGTATCTTAGCCAGTGTTACATCAGTTGTTTTAAAACCGAAGCGTTCTATTCAGCTGTTTTTTTTTGTAATATATCTCCTTAAGAGTGTGTCTGCGACGACATTGGTGCGTCACATTCGAATTGCTCAGCCACAACAGGACAGTGTGTTTGCAAGCCATCCTTTCATGGACTAAAATGTGATCAGTGTCAAACTGGATTTTTCGGTTTTCCAAACTGTACATGTGAGGATTGTTTAATAGTCTGACTGGCTGAGGATTATCCTGCTTTTGTCGAAAAAGAAACTATTCACTTATCGATTTTTTGCTGACAGTTTGCAACTGCGATCCTCTCGGAACCGAAAACGGTGTATGCGATCCCCATTCTGGACAGTGCATGTGC
Organism: Angiostrongylus cantonensis; assembly: GCA_009735665.1. Taxonomy (NCBI): domain Eukaryota; kingdom Metazoa; phylum Nematoda; class Chromadorea; order Rhabditida; family Metastrongylidae; genus Angiostrongylus; species Angiostrongylus cantonensis. Next base: position 508,584 of record MQTX01000155.1, on the reverse strand, counting down.
CAAGACGGATTTTATGGTGAGAAGTGTGATCAGTGCGACATTGGCTATTACGGCTATCCGAACTGTAAAGGTAATATATGGTTTACCTATCTATGTTAATGTTAATAAGGCAGTCTCTTCGTAAATTACGAGGATTTCAGAATGTAAGTGTGTGGGAGCAGGCGCTAAAGCTTTAGAATGCGACATGAGCACAGGACAGTGCCCATGCTACAGTAATTTTACTGGCCGAATCTGTGACAAATGTGCTGTTGGATTTTACGATTATCCTAATTGCAAAGTAAGTGTAATGTGGGACGGAACCAAGTCATTTAACCATTAATGTGTTTTTTCTTTTTTTGCAAAGCGACCAGATATTTGAAGAAGTTATGACCAATTTTTAGGCGTGCGGTTGCTTCATTGACGGTGCTAAAGGACAAGCGTGTGACAGTAGGGGGCAGTGCTATTGCAAAGAAAACTTTGAGGTGCCTCATTTATTGCAAAAAGAAGAGCGATCATATCAAACTCGGTCTTTTTCTTTAAGTTGTTTGTTCTACATTTTAATTCCAACTTAGGGTGAACGATGTGATCGGTGCAAGCCTAATTTCTACAACTTTCCCACATGCGAGGAGTGTAACTGTCATCCAGCGGGAGTAACACTTGATTTCGCTGGTTGTGATAAGGTGTGCGGTTTTATTTCTTATAAACGGTTAATGTGTAAAGGCAGAAAATGAACAAAAACTCACGCGATGTTGGTTTTAGCAATGCCAAAATCTTTTTGTAGGTGAAACCTGGTGAGTTGTGCTCGTGTCGAAAGAACGTCGATGGACGTATTTGTGATCAGTGTAAGCCAACATTCTGGGATCTCCAGTACCATCACGAAGATGGATGCGTCGGTAGGAAGCTGATTTTGTGAACCATCTAGATCAAGATAATCCTTCTTTTTTTTTTAAAGAATGCCAATGTCACTTGAACGGAACACTTTCGTTGCTAGACATCTGCGATTTGAGGTGGGTTGAACGATGCCATAATACATTTTATGAGTGAGCTAGGAAATTTTAGGGATGTGTTTGTGAAGTAGATGTAATTCCGCTTTCAGATCTGGTCAGTGTGTTTGTAAACGGAATGCGGCTGGGACGCAATGTGAGAAGTGTGCGGATGGTTTCTTTAATCTTCAAGGCTTCAACCAATTAGGTTGCGAACGTACGTTATCGAAGTTTTTTCAGTTTCGTTACTTGCGATCGTTGTCCCTTTTTCCCTAATAGCTGCGACACTTATAAAACGGTGAGGAAAAAGAATAGTTTTCTTTCGCATGGAGGAGCGCAAAACAGATGTAGCAAAGAGGGATCCGGGATTTGCGTTCATTTGATTTGTCAAGTCCTTTTTTCTCCGATTTTTCACTTCGCTTGAGGTATTTCAGGATTGTCGTTTAACTTATGCTCAGTTCTTTAAGGAATCTTTTAAATGTTTGTGAATATCGGTTCTACTTCAGTTAGCGTCTATGACAGGGATCGTTCTCAACTGTTCTCATCTGAAAGGCTCTTAACTCTTTAATAAAATTTTGAAGCCAATTTTGCGCACACAATCGTGGTGGTTTTCTGGGCAAAAGTAGTTGGATGATACGTTTTCACATATCATCATAATTCCAACACTTTCTTCAATCGTTTCATTGTCTTGCAGCAGTCATACTTCGGTGGCGGAGCTCACGTATGGGTTCAGCTTCGGCTTGAGAATATGTAACCTTCTTCTATTTCCGTTAAATGCTGATCGATATCTTCCCCATAAGTTTTTGCCGCCTATGCATAGAAAGCTATTCCCAAAACTGACTTTCTATTAACCTTGGCATTTTTCAAATAATTCGTTACACTGTTAACGAGCGAAAGAGAACTGCTACGTTATTTCCACGACCGACTTTCTATTAACCTCGGCATTGATTCTTCGTATTCTTGTTGAGCAAACGCGAGGTGTTATTATTATTCTTTATTCACAAATAAGCTGACGTTTCGGCGGACTTCGCCATCTTCAGAGCCTGGAATTGAGGAGTTTATCGCAATCTACCCAGCCAAATACCTCCATAAGCAAGCAGAGAAAATACAAAAGCAGGATTTCAATCGCACTGAAAGCCCTTCTCCGCATATTCACCGCTTTCTGTGCAAAGAAGCTGTTTTTTTTTTCGAAGTAATTGAAATCTTATCCTAATTCTCTGTATTCTCGTTGAGCAAATTGCTGTATATTCTTGGTTTCTTTGATAAACTTACACCAGGTTAATAAGTAATTTTTATTCGATTGAAGTTTCAACGTCTTCGTCTTCATCGGAGCCGATTACCCAGCCAAATACCTCCATAAGCAAGCAGAGAAAATACAAAAGCAGGATTTCAATCGCACTGAAAGCCCTTCTCCGCATATTCACCGCTTTCTGTGCAAAGAAGCTGTTTTTTTTTTCGAAGTAATTGAAATCTTATCCTAATTCTCTGTATTCTCGTTGAGCAAATTGCTGTATATTCTTGGTTTCTTTGATAAACTTACACCAGGTTAATAAGTAATTTTTATTCGAGTGAAGTTTCAACGTCTTCGTCTTCATCGGAGCCGATGAGATCCGGGTGGGGTCAACAGCTGTTCGTTTTTCGATGTGGAGTCTTCGTCGTCCTATCAAGTCGGATCTTCCTCAGTGGAGCACCGTTCAAATAAGGCATACTCACCAGATGATGCTCTTTTATACAGGGCGATGGATGTTGACAATAGTGGTTGTTCAATGATAACGACTGCTTTTTCCCGCATAGTCAACCCTGCAGTAGTCGGTACCATTATCAGCTAGTATCCGTACTGCTCCACTGAGGAAGATCAGACTCGATATGAAGACGAAGATGCCAAATCGAGAAGACGACCAACTGAAGATCATCGACTCGGATCATCGGCCTAGATGAAGACGAAGATGTCAAAGCATTAGCAGAATAAAAGTTATTTATTAACTTCGTGAAGTTTGTCAAAGAAAGATTACATATTGATTCGTCATACCGAAATTAGAGGAAAGTCGGTTTTGAAAAATCTTGTTTCAATATTTTCACCTTGGTTATGGAGGTGTCTGCCGAAGAAGATCGCGGTAAACTTGATTTTTCCATGCTCTGGAGAAGGTGAAATTCGCCGAAACGTCGTAAATGAAGAATAAGCTGACGTTTCGGCGGACTTCGCCTTCCTCAGACCCTGGAAAGGCCAAGTTGACAGCAATCTATTCGGCCAAACACCTCCATAACCAAACGCAGAAAACAGTAAACCAGGATTTAAATCACATAGAACACAGCTTCGCACATTCACCGCTTCCTATGAGGCTTCCATCGAGTATGTCCCGTGGAGACCAACTGCACAGAATTCACATGGAAGTGTAATGTACCCTTCACACCAGAATAACGAGCTTATATGCTGCGCAATGTCACGCGTGATATTGAGGCATTGTTCCCTGCCGTTCATTTTCGGATTTCGGGAATTAATCCAGAACGCCTCTAGAAACGTAAACCAAATACCCCACTAGGCACCCATAGGACACAGAGACATAACGGGGAAGATTTTGAAGTAGAAGTGAAGATCCTCGAACAGGAGCCGAAAACACAAGCGTGCAAAACTCTTGAGGTGTTTTGGATTAATCCCAGAAATCCGAAAATGAACCGCAGGAAAGGATACCCCATTATCACGCATGACATTGGACAGCATATAAACCTGTTATTCTGATGGGAGGGGCACATGACATTTCCATGTGAATTCTGTGCGGTTGGTCTCCACGCGGCATTCTCAGTGGAGGCCTCATAGAAAGCAGTGAGTGTGCAGTGCTGTGTTTTGTGTGATTTAAATCCTGGTTTACTGTTTTTTGCGTTTGGTTATGGAGGTGATTCTCAGTGGAGGCCTCATAGAAAGCAGTGAGTGTGCAGTGCTGTTTTGTGTGATTTAAATCCTGTTTTACTGTTTTTTGCGTTTGGTTATGGAGGTGTTTCGCCGAATAGATTGATGTCAACTTGACCTTCCCAGGGTCTGAGGAAGGCGAAGTCCTCCGAAACGTCAGTTTATTCGTAAATAAAGAATTGAAATAACACCTCGCGTTCGCTCAACAAGAATACGAAGAATTACTTGATCACTGCCGGGGTTAATAGTAAGTCGGTCGTGGGAAGGATTTAATGAGCTAACACTTCGTGCTGGTTGCGTGTGGCATAGTGAGGTGGCGCCACTGCGGCGCGCACGTGAAATGCGCCCATGGCCCACCAGGCCTTCCATCCCTTTGGGGTCGGCAAATTGGTACCAGACTTGTCTGGGAGAATAGCATCACTGGATTGATTGATTGCATCCTTCAGGGATTGATCAACGCCGAGAGCTTTATCCTTTTATTCTTTAACACTTCGTGCTTGCTCATCAGGAATGTGATGAATTGTGGGAAATCAGTTTTCTGGCCTGCGACACTAGCACATCTGCAGGAAATCGTACGATTATTCCACCGATCATTCGACGATAAAGGCGTGTGTGGAGCAGTGGTTGGAGGCGCCACTGCGACAGGCACGTGGAATCGATCCCTGCGCCAATGGCTCACCAAGCCTTCCATCCCTCCGGGGTCGGCAAATTGGTACCATACTTGTCTGGGAGGATAGCAGCACTGGCTCGACACATCGGCCGGCCACCGCGAGTCATTGTAAAGGCCAGATATGCATTCAATCGCTTCCAACGATACTTAATGAAGTCGAATGCACGGCGCATCCATCAGCGATTGATCAATGCCAAGAGCTTTTTTTAGAGCATTCGACGATGAGTAACAAACCTTTACTAAATAAATTTTGGGATGTTTTAAATGTGGTTTGTCTTAGCATGCAAATGTGATATCGGTGGTGCTCTTCGAGCGGATTGTGATGCTTTAACTGGGCAATGTCGATGCCGCCCACGAATTACCGGTTTGCAATGCGACAAACCTATCGAAAATCACTATTTTCCGACCTTATGGCACCATCAGGTACTGTGCCTATTGCGTTATTTCTATTGAAGTCCTCCGAAACGTCAGTTTATTCGTAAATAAAGAATTGAAATAACACCTCGCGTTCGCTCAACAAGAATACGAAGAATTACTTGATCACTGCCGGGGTTAATAGTAAGTCGGTCGTGGGAAGGATTTAATGAGCTAACACTTCGTGCTGGTTGCGTGTGGCATAGTGAGGTGGCGCCACTGCGGCGCGCACGTGAAATGCGCCCATGGCCCACCAGGCCTTCCATCCCTTTGGGGTCGGCAAATTGGTACCAGACTTGTCTGGGAGAATAGCATCACTGGATTGATTGATTGCATCCTTCAGGGATTGATCAACGCCGAGAGCTTTATCCTTTTATTCTTTAACACTTCGTGCTTGCTCATCAGGAATGTGATGAATTGTGGGAAATCAGTTTTCTGGCCTGCGACACTAGCACATCTGCAGGAAATCGTACGATTATTCCACCGATCATTCGACGATAAAGGCGTGTGTGGAGCAGTGGTTGGAGGCGCCACTGCGACAGGCACGTGGAATCGATCCCTGCGCCAATGGCTCACCAAGCCTTCCATCCCTCCGGGGTCGGCAAATTGGTACCATACTTGTCTGGGAGGATAGCAGCACTGGCTCGACACATCGGCCGGCCACCGCGAGTCATTGTAAAGGCCAGATATGCATTCAATCACCTCCAACGATACTTAATGAAGTCGAATGCACGGCGCATCCATCAGGGATTGATCAATGCCAAGAGCTTTTTTTAGAGCGTTCGACGATGAATAACAAACCTTTACTAAATAAATCTTGGGATGTTTTAAATGTGGTTTGTCTTAGCATGCAAATGTGATATCGGTGGTGCTCTTCGAGCGGATTGTGATGCTTTAACTGGGCAATGTCGATGCCGCCCACGAATTACCGGTTTGCAATGCGACAAACCTATCGAAAATCACTATTTTCCGACCTTATGGCACCATCAGGTACTGTGCCTATTGCGTTATTTCTATTTTTTCTGCTCTGTTATTCTTCTGTTTCGTCGTTTCTATGGATTTCTATGGATTGAAAAACATTCGCTTAAGTATGAAGCCGAAGACGGACATAGCGAGGACCAGAGGCCAGTACGTTTCGCAGTCGATAAAGACCAGTTTCCCGACTTCAGTTGGCGTGGTTATGCCGTGTTCTCCACTATACAAGATAAAGTATTGTTGGATATCGATGTTGCGAAAGTATGTCGTTTTAATTAATGTAACGCTATTCTTCGTCCAGATTAGAGAATAATATTTCGTAGTAGAAAAATACAGTAGGATGCAAATTTCCTTTTACAAATCACCCAGTAAGACATGATTCGAATATTGTTACAGGCCTCAGTCTATAAGCTACTATTGAGCTACCACAACCCTACTACGGTACCAGTCACTGCTTTTATTAGTGTTGCGCCTAAAATGACTCATTCTCAAGGTAAGGTTGAGCCGGTACCATTTTTGTTATTCTAAATATTAAGACTATTCTTATTGTGTTGTTCCTTAGATATTGAGCAATCGGAAAAGGTCGCACTCGTACCGACAGAAATTCCATCAGTTAAGGAAGTGACAGTTGCTGGTAAACCATTTGTCCTTAATCCCGGAAAGTGGTCGATTAGTGTTTCTACTAAACAGCGCTTGTACTTGGTAAGTCTTTTTGGTCTGGTTAACCAATTTTAAAATCATTGATAACTTTCAAATAGTCTCAATTTAAGCATTATATAGATTTTTAGTCAACTTTTGTAGATTTATGGAAACACTTGGTGATTTGAGTTTGTTAACCGGTTCTTGTACAAAGTCATTACGCTGGGAATTTATGGGTTTGACACCACATTAAGGACTTTGTCGTCGTGCTACCGGCCGAGTACTATCTTGGAAGTATTTTGAAAGAGCGTGCTTCACCACCTTGTGAAGCGCATACAGCATATAACACAACCTGTGTTGATCTTTTATATCCACCGATGGCAATGAGCGCACGCGTTGATGTAACAGAAAATCCGGATACCTTCAAAGAAGTCCACATGGATGGCACAACAAGTGATCTTAAAAAGGTAATGTATTGTTTAAAGATTAACATTACAATTCCATTATGTCTCTTCAACTTTAAGGTTCCGATTGAATTGCTTCCTGAGATTATTGGTCCCGCTGCTTTTGTGCAAACCGAAGAGAAGGAGAAAGTGACAGAAGTTTGTTGTATAACTTATTGAATTACTGTTACGGCAGAAAATTTTGGTTTATTTAGGCAAAAATTGAAGTTCCAGAAGACTACGAATACGTAGTTGTCGTGGAATATCATAACCTAGTCAGGTACCAGCTGCCGGTCGCTGTTGAACTCAGTCAGGAGGGTAATATGGTAGCTAACGGAACCATTTCCATCCACCACTGTCCATTTGCGTGCGTTTTTTTTTTCATTCTGTTGACCTCGGGATTGTTCAATAATGTCTTCTTTTTGAGCAGACACGAGGTGATCAATAAAAAGAATTATTCAATAATTGCTAACGTTTGGGCAGTTTCGATTTCTTCAGCGCTGTTTTGTTGTTCATGGGGCTTCCAGTTATCATTGAACTGCAACGCACAGAGTCCTACACGGGTGAGGAAGAGATATAAAAGCAAAACGGGTTAGCCGTTACTGAACAAATCTTGTTGTTGACAACCTCGTATTTTCTCAAAAAGAAAACACTAACTTGTTAATCAAAGTAGGTTTAAGAATTATGGTGTCCAAATTATAGCAATCAAGTTGTAGACCTTCCACGAAATATCCCACCTATTACTGATTGTATGCAGCCATTCCTTCCTTCAACTTTACAGAACATTTTGTCGTGAAGTGGTCGTTGACGATGGCAAGGTATCGGTCATACCGTTGACCAAGGGGTCCGCCACAGTGCAACTCGTCGTACCGCCAATGACCGAATTTGGTCTTGCTGCAATAAACCTTATTGCTAAGAAAGAATGGAATAGTGAATATTTGCAACAGGTAAGAAGAGAATATTTGCCAGTTAATAAAAATATCTTTGATGAGATAACTGCAGGTGCCAGTCTGTATTCGTAGAGATGGCAGATGTGTTCCACAGCAACATCCACCTGCTGGTAATTCCATTATTGCAGAAGCTGAGGCTGGACATAATCAGGTGCTTTTCTGGGAAAAGTCTGAGGAAAAAATCGAGGAGAAGAAAACAAATTTCGTGCCTATGATCGACTAACTTTGGAATCCTATCGAATAATGCAACTATTCTGATGGTCCTATTTCATGTTTAGGATAAAGCTATAACAGGGGAGAAATTACCATTTCCAATAGCGAATCCAAAAGATGTAGCAGTTGTTCTATTAGACGAGAGTCAGGTGAGTTACAAGTGATTGAGATAACCTACTAAAATTTTCTATTGGTGAAACGGAAACCTAATTGATAATTTTTCGAGCATGTTCAATTTACTATATGAACACTTTACTTACTGCCTATTCGTTTTTTTATGGAACGATATTATGTTAACTGCAACTATAGGGATGTTAAGATATCTGAACTCGAGACCGGAGGTGATCTTCGAATCCGCGATTAACCTTACCGAGAGCTCAAGCGCTATCCACCCCACCAACCAAGGTCTTTTCTTCGCCTTTCTCTTAGCCATATTTTTACTTTGTCAGTGCTATCAGCAATCAACTACGCTCAGTGCCGATTTGCTCCCAGATCACTGCCGTTGACGGGAATGTGCTTATAGCATCGCTAGAGTAAAAAACTAGCTGAGAGAAAGGCATGGGAAGGGCCTCGGTTGGTGTGGTATACGATGCCTTGCAAGAGGTAATCACGGGTTCGAAGCCTATCTGAGGTTCCGAGTTTTGCGCATATCTAAGTATCCTTGTGATTCATGTTCAGGTCACTTTCGAAAGCTACATTTCCTTGTTTAGGGCACGTTAGAAATAACGGGTGTAGTACCGGGACGCGGTCACTACGTATTTCTTGTACAGTACTTCAATCCAGACAATACACCGATTAATGTGGCAGTGTTGCTACAGAATGACCATTTCTATGAAGGTAACCTTTTATAACTTTTGAACTGTGGCTTTGAAATCATAAGGACATGTTAGCTTCATCGATTGGTCTTCCAAATTAGCGCAAGGCCAAGTAGGCTTACCCATTTACGAGTTCATAAGAAAACGATATATATATATATATATGTGACGATATATACATGCATATATATACGATATATACATATATAAATATATATATACGATATATACATATATAAAGCAGGTGATCAAACGGGATATTTTTTAAACTTTTATCTTATGGATGGAGGCTCTAGCAATGGAAGGTTTCAGGAAATGAAATTCCTTCTGAATATTGCGGTTTGTTTTCCTTTTCATATTCGCTCATGGTCTGCTTACTTTGTGTCCGATGGCTTTGGAACTGCGTTCTATCGCTTTTCTAATACGCAATTTTAGTACTTAGTAGAAAATTAGTGGTTGATTTTACAGCAATTGTTCCACTAAGCTACTGTCCATCTGTTAGCGGTTGTCGAGCGCTGGTGAGGAGCAAGGAAAATCCAGAAGTGAGTTGCTTATGGATTGTAGCCAAAAGTACTTTTAAGATAGAGGATGAAGCTCTTGGTGTCGATAAATCCCTGAGGGATGCGCCATGCATTCGACTTCATTAAGCATCGTTCGGAGATGGTTGAATGCAAATCTAGCCTTTACGATGACTTGCGTTGGCGTACCAATGTATCGAGGCAGTGCTGCTATCCTCCCATACAATCTGGTACCAATTTGCCGATCCTGGAGGGATGGAAGGCTTGGCGGGCCATGGGCGCGGTGATAGATTTCACGTGTCTGTTGCAGGGCGCCTCTGAGCACTACGCCACACGCGCCCTACTTTTAAGAAACCAATTAAATATATGAGATTAGTTTGATGTTTTTTGGAACACACAAATGCTTCAGGTAACGCAATTTTGGATGGAAGACAAGTACACTGCGACGTTATATCACAACAGTACGCAGAAGGGGCCAGTGTTCATTGTTAGTTTGTGTTTGTAGAGCTGTTTATTATTTCCGTAAGTCTCGTGCGAAAATTGCTTCGAGCAATTTACGTGTCAATAGGTACGACAACTTGTAGGTGCGGAAACGGTAATTACCGTACCTTGTATAGTACCTATAGATACGAATATTATCACACTACCGTTCATTCGAATGAGAGCATTATTTTTACTGCTCCTGAACAGAAGCTACCCACTGGCGTGATAGCATTCGCATGAGATTTTTTGTTATTACCGATTTTAGATGCCCGAGGATAAACCGCCGCGCTGTGCTATGAAAGCTGGGTATATTTCATAGGTAGTTTGCGGTGCTGTCCTGGAATATGTGTCGAGTTTATTTGTTAGGCGAGACTGCTTCTTATGTTCTTTTCACTCATTTAATTACAGACTTTTGACTGGATCCATGAGAAGTATATAATTCATGTGCCCGTAAGCATACGTAAGCGGACATAGGAACATACGCATGTTCCCATTGATGTAATCAGGTTTATCCTAAAGTATACAAGTCATTTAAAAGCATCAGAGAGCGGGAACCTTTCATCTTGCTTGCCTAGAGTGCGCCTTAGTGGTTTTGGTAGCCTTTTAAATCAGCTAGAAACCTTCCCGCCTAACTTTACCACTAGTTCACATGAGTAAGGTCTTGAGTTGCGAGTGGTTGCGGAAACGGAAGTATTTCATAGTAACTACATTTGGACTTTCTAGGACTCGATTACAGCTGTGCCATATCATTCGTACAATAAAAATCTCATGGAACTACAACCCATCGACCTGTCGTCGGAATTCATTCAGCAATGCAGCGCCGATTTTTATAAAAATGAGTCAGTGACATGTCTTCCGTTTTTCTAAGAAATTGGAAAAACTTGTTTGTGCTTTTGTAATGCACACCACTGTTTAACCACTAAAGGGTTTTAATTGTGAGTTATTGCAATGCTAACACATTCGCGACTACACCTAATTTTTCGTTGCCCGCGCTATCGATCATGTGTAGTTTCCATGGTCACTTGTGTCTCACTCCGTTCGGTGTATTTTTTGGTAATTTGTGTTAATTTTTTTAGAAATATTTTTGGAATATTTCCAACATTTGGGTGTCGTGAAGAGAACTCTACCATTCAGCCTCATTGCTGTCAGCATTTGGTAGTCCGTTTCATGACATGTATGGAATTGATTTCGGAATTTTCATACTCCTCCTGTCTTCATGCATCCAATTTTATATTTTCTTTTATATTTTATTTGACCCGTCCTCAAATCTGCTGTGCCGATCCGTCCACTATCTATGAGGGTCTTCGAAGTTTTTACGTATGGCTTCGGCTGGTGCTTGAGGATTCTTAGTCCACCTTTAATATTGTAGAATGCTGGTCTAATCGATTCTCCCTGGAGTTCTGAGGTAGCTTCGCTGGAGCGTTCTCAGTTGGATTGCAGAGAGTGCTTCTTTTTCCAGACAAGTCCGGTACCAATTTCCCGACCCCGGAGGGATTCGGCACTTGCTTGGTCCAGGGCGGAATTGAACTAGCACTATGTTCGTAATGGCTGACATCACTGTCACTGTGCAATCCACTCCTCCATGCACCCAGTACTACAGTTATATTTGTCAGGCAGATGAAACAACGCTCAATTAGAGGGAAAGAACTGGATTTTACATAGTGGAATCATGTCGGTAAAAGGCGAAATGGACTCTAACATCATCCATAGACTTCTCGTAGAAAACGGGCTAGAAAACAATGAGGACACTGAGGAGGATGAGGACTGCGAAGAATGTGGGTGAGAGGATAGAGACGATGACGGGTTACCGGTGAAGTGTAAATTAATACGGTGCCACCGTAGTCTTGGTACGTCAGTGACAGTGAGTTTGTTGCTGATGGATAACATCTTTGGATGCACGGAACCAGTACACTTTTATGAATTATTTGTGTTTAATTTCATTTTTTCCTTGTAGATATATGCAAGAAAAATTAAATTTCCAAAAATATTTTGGAAAATAGAATAAATAAAATAAATAGTCTCAATTTTTTAACGGTTGCGTAGTTACGGTAGCTACAGCGTATGCCGGTAATGGCCTAGACAGAAATGGCAGCGTTGCTGAAGAAATGGCAATTATTGGTAACGAGCTTCCTGAGCGGATCACTGAATCATGGAAGCCACTTGTATACATCGATATGTAAGTGTCTCCTTAGGGGGGAGTTTGCTCCAAATTGATCGGTATGTTCACGAGGAGTAGAAAAGGGCTTCCCAAGCGGATCACTCAAAAGTAGAAGAGAATGATGGCACAACGTAATTGGACTGGAGTGACTGTTCTCAAAAGTACAAATAAAACTGTTTCATTCATGTATTCTTCCATTTGATCGATCAAACATGCACGGTTAATGCGTGGAGCATTTGAAATGAGACAAGGCAGAAGGTCAGGATCAATGATTTTAAGAAACAGAAGTGCTTGTGTTTTCTCCAAATCATTACTCTCTCTACGCACTCATGTTTTTGAAAACGTAACTGAAAATCTTGATGGAGTTTTGAAAGGAAGAAGAGGATGTCTGATGTATGAAAAGATCAAAATATCCTACTGTGAATGGAATAGCAGGCTCTCGATTTGGTTCAAATCCACCAGGCTCATAAAGCCTTTCATCCACCTCCGAGGTAAGGAAATTGATACCAGACTTGTCTAGGACAGCTCACTTTCTGAAATCCAAGTGGGAATATTCTAGCCCGGATCTCCACGAGCCTACGAAGAATCTATTCATTCAGCATTCAACCACATTCATAGAGAAGACGACAATCCTCAAGCAGTAGCTGAACCCACACACGGAAACCTGAAAGACGTTCGTTGATGATGGATGCGAGGAAACGAATCAAATGGAAGTAATGGATTGTGCACAGTAGAGAAAAGCATGACGTGTAAAACAATGAAAAACAATCTTTAATACACTGAGCAGTTCTGTGCAATACAGTCGTGCGAGGCAGTTTTCAGAGCCGAATAAGTACTGATCCGAGATAGAACGCCCGACTTCACGAGTAAAGAGTATAAAGGACAAGAGAGTAAGGGTATCATTAAGCGAGGATAGATGGATAAGTGATGAGTTGGAAGCTAGAAGTTAGCTTCAGATAAGAGAGAAGTAGCTCTAGCGTAGGCTGATGAAATAATGTGTGCCACATAGGAGTCGTTGAGTCGAAAAGGTGAGCACAGAACCAGGTGTTCTTTGTTCTCTTCACTACATCCTCGATGCTCTTGAAAGCACCCCAAGCCGCTCGTTTCCTTCTGCTCAGCTCTGGAGCTAAGTCATTCATCATATTGATTTCCCGACCTAGATAGACATAACTGGAGGAGCATTCGGAGATATTCGTTCCGTTGAGCGTGAATGGGGCATAAGAAACTAATCCGTTCCTCATCGTTTTTGTGAGATTTAGTCGAAGACCAATCTTTGCACAGGCTTTATCAAAATCGGCAAGCATACGTTCCGCTTAGCTAATGTCTGGTGTTATAAGGACGATGTCATCAGCAAAGCGAAGGTTATATAACTGCCGGCCATCGATTTTCACTCCCATATTATCCCATTCCAATGTTCGTATGACGGTTTGGAGGGTGGCGGGAAATAATTTTGGTGAGATTGTATCTCCCTTCCTAACTCCTATTTTGACGCCAACGTTAATATCGTTGTAGAATGGTGATATCCTGGTTGTGAAATTTTTGTACAGCTCACGAAGAATCTTCATGTACTGAGTAGGGACTCCTTGACTGACTACTAAGGGCTTCCATGTCTGCTTCTATCTCAATTGAATCAAAGACCTTCTCTAAGTCGATGAAAGTGAGACAGAGCGGTCTTATCTACTCTCGCGATACTTCAATGAGCCTTGTTATCGTCTGAATGTGGTCCATCGTACTAAATCCTTTTCGAAACCCTACTTACTCGCATGGCTGCCCTCGGTCCAGTGTTCTGTCAATCCTGTTTAGGATAGCTCGTGTGAAATGTTTGTAGACGACAGACAGCAAGCAGATTGGGCGATAGTTGCCTATATCGTGTAGCTCACCCTTCTTGAACAATAACACGGTCTTGCTGGTCTTCCACTGAGTAGGGACCTTGCATTCAGACAGGTAACATGTGAAGAGCCGTGCCAGTGTGTTTATGAGGACTGGCGGAAGGTTCTTCAGTTGTTCTGGTTTTATTCTGTCCAGACCTGGTGTTGTTCGATTTTTCACCGACGAAATGGCATGTCGGATTTCAGAAGGGAGAACTGGTGGTGCAACATATCCATCTTCTTTTGTTCCATGTGGCGGATGGTGGACGTGGCTAACGAAGAGATCTGAGTAGTATTCGTGAATGATTTTCTCTATTGCCTTTGTGGACGCTGTAACTGTTCCGTCTGGGCGTCGGAGTGCAATCATCCCGGTCTTGTAATTGGCGGAGCTTCGGTGGGCTTTGCGAATGTTTTTCCCAGCCACTGCACCTTTGACCATTACTGCTGCTCTTCTTTCTTTAAGATCTTTTTTTATCGCCTGTCTGCATTGCTTCGCAAGTTCGGACGTTAGTTCGCGGTTGCCTGTAGCTTGTGTGATTCTACGCTGGCGTATCAGCTCGAGAGTTTCTGGAGAAAGACGTCTCTTGGTGACTTTCGAGCTCTCAGCTTTCATGGCGCTAACGGTTCAGTGAGCCGAACAACGGCATCTTCCCAACAGCCAACTAATGAGGTGAATAAGTCCCAGTTTCTGGTGGTTCTCGGGCTTCGGTTTTTTAATTTAGCGGCTTTTTTTTCTCTCGGCGAGAAATGGAATCTTGCACGAAGGGAACTGTGGTCTGATCCCGTGCAGTATTATGGAACAACGGCGACATCGGTTAGGCATTTTCTATTTACTATGATGTGGTCTATTTCGTTGTGGTACTCTCCATTGGGAGATTCCCACGTCCAGCGTTGAGGGTGGGGCTTCTGGAATTGCGAGTTACCATGGATGGTCTTGGTGGCTATGATAAACTCAGGGAGTCGCTCACCCTGTTCGTTCCATTCTAATCCGTGGGTCCCATCATTGGATTGAAATCTCCTATGATGACCCTGAAGAATGTATGGTCTTCTCTGAAGAACTTAAGTCCATGTAGAACGCTTCGACTTCTTCTTCGTCATAGTTTGATGTTGACGCGTAAACGACGAAGATTGTCAAAGTTGATCCACATCTTTTTGATGGTAAACGTCCGATTCGGGTTGTAAGCTGTCGGAATGAATCGATGTTCATGGACAAACTCGTGTTGACGAGAACGCTGACGCCACCGACTCCTCGAATATCGCATGTTCCGAGGAACAGTTCTTCTGCAGGGTCATAGACAGCGTTAAATGGGTGTCGTCGTCTCGTCTCGGCCAGACCGATGACGTCGTACCTTGTCATTCTTGCTTGCATGAGCAAGTCTTTTATCGAGGACTCGGATGCAAGTGTGCATGCATTGTAAGTACAGATCGTCACTATAGTTCTTCGTGATCCAGTTCCTATATGTAGGTGAATTGAGTATGATTTATGGTGTTTGTGAATGGCTAGCCATTTTACGACAATAGTTTTGGTAATGCCGAGCATAGACAGTTCAGCACATAGAACTTGTACTTCTGTACGCCAAACTGTTGATAGGGTGGTCCGGACACGTAATACATATGATCGACAATCGATAGACAAGACCTGTTAGTGACTAGATATTCTTCGGGATGTCAAGTGTACTGCAGGAAGGCCCCCGTCTCAATGTTCAAAGTTCTTCATGAAAACCATAGAAGAAAGGTATGGTGCTCAACGAGTCTCTAGAGCGAGCAGAACCCTACAGGGTTTTTTGCACGCGACAGGGAGAAATGGAAGGTTTACTGCCGCCCGGTCGAATCACCCGATCATCAACGGGACGACCATGATGCAGGTGGTATAGGTGAATGCCGAGTATACACCTGTACTAGAACTGAGAGCATACAAATCTCCTTAGTGGTTTAGCTTCTTATCGCAGCGAAGAGATGTTACCAGGTGTCGAACTCAAGTATTCAAGAGCAATCTCGGTCAGCTAAACAAACTCGTCCGAAGAATAGCCTTTTTTTTTCTTAGAGTCGCTTTGAGTACTGTATAGTTTTTCTGGGACCAAATTTTCATGGTACTAGCATCTTTGGTGGGTAATATAACCATTTAGTGTGAAATTTACATCAAAACAATTCCGTAGTAAAATGAAAAGTCGGAAAGGCAACGAGTCGTACATGGTCGATGCGGTCCCTCGCGCCCTGTCGACTCGAATCCAGCATGACTCATACGGTCGCGAATAGTTGGAGAACTTTAGTGACCTTAATTGTTCCCACTTAGTTATTTTGTTCTAACTAGAATCCAGTAAAACTTTTGATAATAGTGCTTGGTGCTTATCTTCGCTCTTTTAGCCCTCAGAATGTTTCGGATTTTTGCCGAGAGAGAATTTTCTCTCTGACAGCAGACTTCAATGCTGCGGCATTTTCATGCGATTGCAATGCCAGAGTAAGTAACTTCCTATAATTTCTAGTACTTTTGTTACCTGTTAGCTTTGGGTATTTTCAGGGATCGGAGTCTTTTTCTTGTGATGAATATGGTGGACAATGCAAATGCAAGCCAAATATCATTGGTCGCCGTTGTGATAGATGTGCACCTGGATATTATAACTATCCAGAATGTATAAGTAAGTTAAAATCATTTTGTAATATTTGTATGAAGAGTAATGGAGAATATTTGTTGCACGTAAGCTGTTCTCTATGAGTGCATCAGTACCAGCTATAGTAAAATATCCACCGTTTAGTACCTCGTAGTAACAATTTACATTGCAGTAGTTCTCTGTTGATCCCTTTCTGGTGGCTTCCAGCTTTTGCCAGATGATAAACTGATTACGAATGCTATACGAATGAAAAAAATCACCCCCCAGTTTACCGCCTCCTCGTGGCTGAGAGGTGTTCCTGGGTGTCGGGCTACGATGTACCACAGGGGAATTCATTACTTCGATCCCCTAGGTTCTCCAAAGCTGAGGAGTTCGGCGTTTCCGCCAGGAAGCCCAACAAACAGGAAACCAATACCAGGATCCACCGCCGTTCTGGTATCACACTAGTCTCATGGTGGCAGATCTCCCTCCGATTCACAAGGGCGGCAACTGCCCCGGTGGTGGTGACAACCTGGGGTAGACTTTGGCCATGCTTACCTCGGGTCTCCAGGGAACCACAATGGCTAATCCATCAAAACTCTAAAGCAAAAAGTATCGTTAGAGGTGATTGAATGCATATCTGGCTTTTACAATGACTCGCGGTTGCCGGCCCGGGTATCAAGCCAGTGCTGCTATCCTCTCAGACAAGTCTGGTACCAATGTGCCGACCCCGGAGGGTTGGAAGGCTTGGTGAGTCATGGGCGCGGGGATCGATTCCATATGTGTGTCTCAGTAGCGCCTCAAACCACTGCCCCACACGCTCCCTAGATCTGAAGTGTGTGTACAAATATTTACGTATGTGCGCATATATATTTGTATATATGTATTTATATGGTAAACTGAACGTCTTTTTCGGTGACTTTGCAATAACCAAAACCTTTCAGAATGCAGATGCAACTTTGGACAACAGTGTGATGAACAGACAGGTCAATGCTTCTGCCCTCCTTTCGTTGAGGGTACGACTTGCGACAAATGTGTTGGATATGCATTCGGATTTGATCCGCTCATTGGATGTCAGAAGGTGTATATTTTGGCCTAACATAGTTGTTTGCAAAGCCGTTGTATCGTTATTTCAGTGATCACGACTCATTTAGTTTAGCTAAGTTTTTTTCTGATTTCTTGCTTTGAACAATTGTTGGTGCTATAGTGTTTGAACTGGACATTAAACTGTGTCCATTTTCCCAGCTCCTAATGATTTAATGGGGGGAATGAAACAGAAAGTTGGGCTTTTAGACTTTTTATTACTAGTGTTCCAGGAAAGCCGGTTTTGGAATATTACTATACTTTCTGCTAATCGTGGAAGTATTTTTTTTAAATATCTAGCCATTTAATGAATTCCAGTGTGGATGTGATTCGCAAGGTTCTGAAGGTGGTTCATTACAATGCGATCCAAATAGTGGGCAGTGTCTGTGAGTTACTTTCGTCATTTGGTTATGATGTTCTGATTCCTTTGAATTTCAAATGTAAAATCCTTCTCTAAGTCGATGAAAGTGAGACAGAGCGGTCTTTTGTACTCTCGCGATACTTCGAAGTAAAGTAGCTAGAGGTGCTATTCAATAAACACGTTGTCTTTGGTTTTACCCAGTTCACCGGGCTCACCAAGTCTTCCATCTGTTTGAGGTGGACAAAATGACACCGAAATAGCTAGGGAGGATAGCGCGGGGGTGACTCCCTACATCGGTAGGCCAACGCAAGTCATTGTATACGCCAAATGTGTATCCAACCACCTTTTACGATATTTGATGAAGTCTATTTCATTTTTTAAAGCTGTCTAGATGACAGGTATGCTCAGCTAGGCTCATTGTGAGCAACTTGATTACTTGATGTTAAGGCGTTTGCACTATTCCAGTTCGACTTCTTGTGCTATCCTTTGCGATTAGACGTCACTTTTCGTCGGTTTTATAATACATTTCCCTATTGTCATGTCCTTAATTTTCTTGACAGGTGTCGTGAATCAATCGGTGGTAGGCAGTGTGACCGCTGTTTGCCAGGATTCTATGGTTTCCCACGTTGCTACACATGTCGATGTAATGAAGCAGGAACAACTGAAGAAATCTGTGATTCCACTAACGCACAGTGCAGTTGTAAGGTCAGTGAATTGCAAACAATGTCGCTAACAAAATTGTTACAGTATGACAAACACATCCTAGATGGAACCAATTTTTTTTTGCACGACTCCTTTTCTCATATGCTATGCGGATCCCAGCACTTCTTATATTCAACTCGTCTTTCCTCTCATTCATCGTCCGGGAAGGTCTTCCAACATTCCATGTGCTTTTTCGTCTTTAATCGACTTACCGTGCGAATTTCTATCCACTGGGATCTATTCAGCTGTGAAGACGAAGAAGTCGAAACGCTAGCCGAATAAAGCGTTTGATCAGCACCGTCTTAACTTGGTAATCCAAAAAGGCGTTTTGCATGTTATTTCAGCTGTTTCTTGGCTTTCTTGGATTTTGGCTTCTTTATATCATATATCATGGCCATATCATAAAGTGCTGGTCGCGTCTTCTTAGAGTCCAGAGATAACCTGATATGAGAGAAACATGGTAGACGGAACGAACTGCACAGCTGTGAAGACGAAGAAGTCGAAACGCTAGCCGAATAAAGCGTTTGATCAGCACCGTCTTAACTTGGTAATCCAAAAAGGCGTTTTGCATGTTATTTCAGCTGTTTCTTGGCTTTCTTGGATTTTGGCTTCTTTATATCATATATCATGGCCATATCATAAAGTGCTGGTCGCGTCTTCTTAGAGTCCAGAGATAACCTGATGAGAGAAACATGGTAGACGGAACGAACTGCTAAACCAGAGAGCATTTTATTCCCCGTGCTCTGAAAAGCTGCAGCTCGCGCCGGCTTTCGCTTTCAATGTTTTTCGTATTGACATATCATGGAACTGCTGTCCATTCCTCGTTTTTTAAACATTTATTTTCCTGTTAGTTAGACAAACATTTTTCCATTTACTACTAAATGCACAATTTCATACGTTTGCAGACCGTGTCTGTAGAGGTAAAGAGCTAAATAGTTATAGAACTCACGAATTTATTTTCAGGAGAATGTTGGTGGCGCACGGTGTGATATTTGTAGAACTGGCAGTTTCGATCTCTCAGCCGAAAATCCGAAAGGATGCACTGACTGCTTTTGCTTTGGTGTCACAGATCAGTGTCAATCAAGCATGTTCCCAGTTACTATTGTAAGTTCTGTCCACTGTTACCTCATAGTTTCTCAACTTTATTACGTTTTTCCTCGACATACTGCCTACTACGGTGTCTTTAGGAAACCATCTCTTTTGTTTGAGTTTTGTCTTTTTCCTACTTATTGGGAAGAAGGACCTTCCTGAAATTGAGAACTCATAAGTGGAGATAAGGCTCTAAAGCTCTCGGCGTTGATCAATACTTGAGAGATGCGCCACGTATTCGAATTCATTAAGCATCGTTTGGAGATGACTGAATTCTTATCTGGCCTTTACAATGACCGTCGGCGTCCTACCGATGTATCGAGCCAGTGCTGCTATCCTTCCAGGCAAGTCTAGTACCAATTTGCCGACCCCGGAGGGATGGGAGGTTTGATGCACTGCTCCACACGCACACTTAAATGAAGAAATTATTCCGAATATATGTTGACGTTTTCAGAAGTTTTTAAGTGTTTATTTGTTCTAAATTCAATCTATTTCTCTTATAACTGGCAATTTCAGAGCGCAGTTGATATGTCCGCTTTTACCTCCAGTGATCCGACTGGTACTCTAACCGTAGAGGACGACACGCTCACTTATAAGGGTTCCCAAGATTCTCCAACAAGCGTCTACTTGGATGCCCCTATCAATCATCTAGCGGATTACACCACCAGTTATGGCCTAATGGTTAGTTGGTGGTCGTCAATACTTGGGGAATGGTGAGGTTACGATCAACATTTTTAAGGAATCCTTCTACTTGATTTGAGATACACTTTTCTTTCTATCTAAATCAAAATTAGAAAGAATAAGAACAAATGTGACTATGGTGGTGGTAATTTGATGATCCTTTAGTCCTAGGCTGCTTAGGCTCCTAAGCACTGAGCACTCTATTGTCGTTAGAGAATGCTAATTATGGAAAACGAATAAAAAAAAATCTGAATAGTTGTTTCGGAGACTGTTTCGGAAACTTAACTTACTTGGACAAGTAAGTAAACCCCTTAAATTTTGCTATAATCAGGTTCAATTCAACGCTACTAACTTTATTTCGTGCAGCTGGTCCATAATTTCAGTTATATTTTCGACTCTCAACGCAACCTAACGAGGACCAGGTGAAGTTGAACACCGAAGCAGATGTACGGCTTCACGGAAACAACATGACTGTGGAATTCTGGGCTCCTGAGCAACCGGTTGATCCTAAGCAACCGTTCAATGTGAAAGTGAAGCTGTTACCGGTAGGATATTCCAGTGTTACAAGTTTTATGGACGACGAATGTGCTATTTTTTCCCTCCACTTTTCTTTTCTTTCTTCTTGATTCCCGTACCATTTACTCTATCATTCACTAGATTTCAATAGTCTTGTTTCATTTTTCTATACCAACTGAGCATGCTAATATCTTTCTAGGAGAATTTTCTGTCCTCTAGCGGTCAGCCGATCAGTCGGGAAGATTTTATGATGCTTCTGCATTCGCTGCAGAATATCTCTCTGAAAGTGTCATATTACAATAGGCCTCGGTCAGCGCGACTTATCGAGTTTGGTCTCGAAATTTCTAATGAAGTAAGAGGAAAATAGTTTAAAGTTTTTGAGCGGCTGCTTCTTTTTGTTCTCTCCAATGTATGAGAAGCAGTCTAAAGGTCTGAATACTTTCTTTACTACGTTCTACTTCTCTAGACCTTTCCGGCTTCGATCATACAAGCGTCATCAGTTGAGCAGTGTATCTGCCCCGCACCCTACTCCGGACCGAGCTGTCAGCATTGTGCCTCTGGGTTCTATCGAGTAAAGACCGCAACATATCTTGGTGCATGCGTGGCGTGCGAATGTAATGGGCATTCTGGATCGTGCAACCCAGATACTGGTTGGTGTAGTTTGATAGTTTTCTGAGTTATTTTCAATAGGAAACAATAAGAGAAAACGAAATACAACCAAAAAGATGTTGAGTTACCAGCAACACACGGAACCGCTGCTGAGTTTCAAACCCGCGATTACCCTTGCAAGGGCTTTACGCAGTATCCACCACACGAACCTAGGCCCATGCTTTGCATTTCTCTGAGCCTTCGACGGCAGGTTCAGCTTAACTGGGTTCAATGCTGATTTGTGCTCCCCAAATCATTCTCTTTGACGGGTGACTGTGGAAGTACCAATAGAGAAAAACAAGGCTGAGAGAAAGAGAAAGCAACGGTCTCGGTTGTTGTGGTGTATGACACTTGAAACTACGGTAAGGATAATCGCAGAGTCGTAGCTCATCTGAGGATATAGGACTTGCTCATATCTCAGTATCCTTGCGGTTGTTTCACAAAATGCCCTGAAGTGGCAACGAAATAATTCAAGATTCTCAAGACCGACTTTCTACTAGACTCGGCATTGATGGTAATTCACCGTTCACTTACTGAGTGGATGCTATATTCATGGTTTCTTTAAGTGTGTATCCAAAGTAGCTAACAGTTCGATGGATTCCGCTTTATTTAGTGCCTTAGATGACCGCATTGACACGCAATCTACTCAGCCCAACTACTTCCACAAACTTAGCAGAGAAAATTAAACACATAGATTTTCTCACGTCCGACTTTCTATTAACTTCGGCATTGATTGAATAATCCTTTCTACTTCTGTTTAGCAAACACGAGGTGTTATTTTATTTCTTTATTTACGTACAAGCTGACGTTTCAGCGGATTTCGCTCTCCCCAGAGCCTGGGTAGGTCAAGTTGGCTGCAATCTACATGGCCGAACACCTCCACAACCAAACAGAGAAAATGTTGAACCAAAATTCAATCATACTTAACACAGAATCTTTGCACACTCACCGCTTTCTATGAGGCTTCCATTGAGTATGTCTAGTGGAGACCAACCGCACAGAATTCACATGGAAGTGTAATGTGCCTTTCTCATCAAAATAACAGGCTTATATACTCCCCAATATCACGCGTGATAACGAGGCATTCTTCCCTGCGATTCATTTTCGGATTTCTGGAATTAATCCAGAACGCCTCGAGTGTTTTGCGCGCTTGTGTTCTCGATTCCTGTGCGAGGATCGTAACACGTACCTCAAAGTCCTCCTCGCTTTGTTCCTGGATCCTATGCTTGCCTAGTGAGGTATTTGGTTTACGTTTGCCGACTAGGTGTTTTTTATGCGGACCCAGAGTGGTTTGCCCGTTTCGCCAATGTATTCGTCTCCGCACGCCTTGCAGGAGATCATATAAACTGTAACCGAGCTCATGCAATCACCGTCTCCACCATTAGGGCAAATTATGCAGTTTTGCGTTGCACACAGAAGGTTATATAGGCAGAAACGAACTAGCTGGCGCCTAAGAGTACTCGGTAGTATTTCATTTATCGTTACCGAATCCTCTAGACCGGCTCTTCCTAAGCAGCGTTTTATAGCTGTACTTAGTTCATTTGAAATGAAGGGCAAGACAAAAGGGACCTTTTTATCGCTAGAGTTGTCGTTTGGGAGCTTAGGATTTCCCCTACACCAAGAGTGCACAGAAATACCGCTAACGAACATCAAACAGGTTACAGTGGTATAAATATTGTAGAAGAATATTCAAGGCTAACTGTGCTAGGAAGCTTGACTCTCCCTGACGGCGCACGCTCGTTATTAGAATTGGGACCGAGTTTCTCACCATCTGAACCAATTTCTAAGGTAACTTTGCGTAGGGTCGCATGTAGTTTACATGAACTTCAAGATAAACTCCGCAAAAAGGCTAGAGATGAAACGCAAAATAGGTGCGAACAACACCAAGTGGGGGCCCTACCAACAGCACCATTTCTTCAGCCGTTCGTTAGACAACGCGAGCCCAATAATGAAGTTGATGTGAAATATCGGATTTTTACGAATGAAGCTTTCAAACTCTTTAATCACTATCGCGCAGAAAGATACAGCTCAAAACTCAATGAAGTGCAAAAACGTGGTATGCGAGAGGTACGAGAGCTGATTAGTTCGAAAAACATATGACTATCCGGTAGTGATAAGGGTGAAGATAAAGGATGAAAGATCTCTCGGCGCTGATCAATCCCTGAAAGATGCGCCATGCATTCGACTTCATTAAGTATCGCTGGAGGTGATTGAATGCATATATGGCCTTTACAATGACTCGCGGTGGCTTGCCGATGTATCGAGCCAGTGCTGCTATCCTCCCAGACAAGTCTGGTACCAGTTTACCGACCCCGGAGGGATGGAAGGCTTGGTGGACCATGAGCGCATTGCACGTGCGTGCCGCAGTGGCGCCTCCAACCACTGCGCCACACGCACCCGCAAGGGTGGAGAGCTTACCGTAATGCTCCACCATTTAAATGTTGAGATAACGAAAAAGCTTTCTTGAAGATGCTTCACTTTAAGTTAGAGATTTCAAAAATATGGAACGATACATGGATAGTAGGAGATAGTTATATTGTAAAATAATTGTAAATTAATGAGAAATTTGTAGAAAGACCTAACCATATGAAGTGAATATCATGGAGAATGTGCGTGACCATCTTAAATGGCAGTCTAGCCTAAATGCATGGTATTCAACAAACACCACGCGCGGCGAAAAATTAGGCCTTACTCTCATTTTTTGGAGATTTGATGGTTGAGCCATTATGGTTCCCAGGAGTCCCGAGGTCAGCCTGAGCAGTCTGCCCCAGGTTTTCACCACCGCAGGCAGTCGCAGCCCTTGTGGATCAGAGGGGGAATTACTACCATGCGACTGTGATACCACGACGGTGGTGGATCCTGATATTGTTCTACTCTTAGCTAGGCTTCCTGATGGGATCGCCGGACTCCTCAGCTTGGAAGACCCTGCCAGGGGATGAATCCCCGCTGTACATCGCAGTCGGACACCCAGGAACACCTCCTTGCCACGATGACGCGACAAAGCGTTGGGAGGATTTTCTAGAATAAATTATTCTCAATTTCTAGAATACTCTTTAAGAATTCCAAAAAGTCCTTTAAAATTAGCTGTTGGTTTAGGAAATGGAAATTCGTCCTGGCTTAAACTTGTCGTAAGATGGTTATCTGAGCTGCCGGTAGTTGCTGATATCAGCGATCTCAATTTGGTGCTTTTTTAATAGTATTTATTCTACAAAACTGGATTTGATTCTTGCAGGAGTTTGTTACGATTGTCAACACAACACATACGGTGATCACTGTGAATTTTGCAAGGAAGGATATTACGGAGCTGCTACTGATGGCAGTCCATATTCATGCATGCCGTGTCAGTGCCCATTTTCACCAACGAACAATTTCGCAACGGGATGTGAAGTATGGGTTCATTTTTGTTGTTGTTTATCCATCTATGTTTTAAACAGATGTTCTCAAAATAACGGGTACAATATGAACTAGTTGTAGTCGAATTCACAGGAAGTTTGACAACGTTGGTAATTCGTTTGTTCTATTGAGAAAAAAAGAACGGAGTCTTATATCCCGTAGTTAATTCTGCTTCCTGTGAACGTCACATTAAAATTTTAAGCCCTTAATCACACTTCGTGAACGTGGCGCTTCAAAATGAAAGTCGAATTTGAAATCTGCTAAAGGGCTAGCTGCTATCTTCTGATCGTGTTAAATTTTGAGTTTATAAGTGCATTATAGTATCTATCCAGTTTATGATTCAAGGTGTCTGAATACGGTCAACTGCTATCATGCAACTGTAAACACGGATATATTGGAGAACGTTGTGACAGGTCTTGTTAACTTTTCGTTATTTTGTTTTTACCTAATTCTTCCTTTTTCGTTGATTTCGGCACTTGATTTCCTTCTCAAAGCCTTCCAAGCACTTTTAGATTGAAAGGTAGTTTGTAGATGTGCAGCTGGTTTCTTTGGTGATCCTCAACGACCGGGTGGTTCATGTGAACCTTGCGACTGTAACGACAACAACAATTTAACAGATTGGAGAGCATGTCACCCTAATACAGGTGACTGCTACCTCTGCGAACGGAACACTGATGGAAGAAAGTGCGAGTTATGTGCACAGTGGTTAGTTTTATAGTTCTACATTTATGTACAAAACATTGTTATTTGGGGCGCATAGCGTACCGGTTGAAGGTGACCTGCAGTATCCACGTGGTCCCCAGTTCGATCTTCCGCCTCTAGTTCATCAAGCCTTCCACCCTTCTGGGTGCGGCTAACTGGTACCAGACCTCTCTGGGAGGGTAGCAGCACTGGCTCGACACATCCATCGGTAGACCACCACGAGGCATTGCAAAGTCCAGATATGCATTCATTCACCTCCAGCGATGCTTAATGAAGTCGAATGAATGGCGCATTCCCTGAGGATTGATGAACGCCCAGTGGTTCTTCCTTCTTTCCTACATCATTTGCGTTTGAAATTTCTCTAAACATGTTTTAGTGCTTCTTAAGGACCAGTAGTACTGTGAAATAGGAAGTTATAAGAAATATTATTAATCTTTACAGTATTTACGGTGTCACGTTGTTAGGTGGATTAAATGTCAGACTGTTTACTGTATTCCGTATTTGCTCTTTAAATTTTCCCGCTGTCTGGTCTGCTTTCGTTACATCTTAGTTGGTAATATGGTTATTTATGCAATATAAATGTTGAAGGTTCTATGGAGATGCAATAACGGCGAAGAACTGTACAGAATGTTTTTGCGACAAATGTGGATCGGAGTCATGTGACAATGTTGATGGCGGATGTGTGTGCAAGACAAATGTAGAAGGAACAAATTGTGACAAATGTGCTGTGAGTAATGCAATTTGCTTTATTAACCATGCTCATTTGCAAAGACAGGAATCCATAGCCTTATGTTTTAAGACGACAACTAGTCCCGTGGAAATATAGACGACTGTTGATCTAACATGGAAGGAATATAGTGTCATAGTTGTGTTTGCAGGTTGACCATTGGGGTTTTTCGCGCTGTACTGGTTGTTATCCTTGTCATTGTGCCATCGCATCGTCTTCTACGCAGTGTCATCCAGAAACTGGTCAGTGCTCCTGTCGGCCTGGAGCAACGGGATTGCGATGTGAGCATTGCGAACATGGATTCTGGAATTATGGCGAATATGGATGTCAAAGTCGGTGTTTTCGGGATTTTTTCTAAACTTCCTATCGTGTATTTACGTGGTGTACTCTGTTTTATTCATTTGCTTAATTGTGTACATAATAAGGTGTACGTCTCTTGCTATTTTCGATTTAGCTTACTCTGTCTGAGCGATAGGTTAATATAAACTTTCTTTTTAGTCCTTCCTATGCATATTTCGAAGAACGACTTTGTTTTGGCCTCAGCAACCAATTAAAATATACTTTTTCATTGCTAAACTAGTACAAGGTTGATGAAAGAAAATGGACAAGGCTTTCGGCGTTGATCAATCCGCGAGGGATGCGCCGTGCATTCGACTTCACTAAGCATCGTTGGAGCTGATTGAATGCATATCTGACCTTTACAGTTACTCTCGGTGGACCACCTATGTATCAAGTCAGTGTTGCTATCCTCTCAGACAAGCGTGATACCAATTTGCCAACCCCAGAAGTATGGAGGGCTTGGTGGGCCGAGGGTACGGAGGTCGATTCCAAGTGTATTGAAGGGCGTGTCCGGCCACTACGCTACACGCGCACAAGGTAGGCACCGAGATTTATTCAACTGACGTTCCGGCGCCTTCGTCGTCTTCAGAGTGGTAGTGATCTGAGTCGATTGTCCACAGTTGTTGCTTGTTTGGATGTGTCTTTGTGAACGCTTAGAGTCGAATCCAGTGAAGTCGTGTCTCTCAATGGAATGCATTTTCTTAGCGAATGATGTTTCATGTTTGCTTAGATTTAAAATTACATACATACTTGGAAAAACGACACTTGAATTTATATAGTCTAAAACTGAATATCATAATTTGTGGATATTCAAGAATGCGACTGTGAAGCTGATCTGTCAATGGGAACGGTGTGTGATGTACGCACCGGACAGTGTCATTGTCAAGAAGGAGCCACAGGAGCTCGATGTGATCAATGCCTGAAATCGTACCTGAGGATTCCCACTTACGGGTGTCGACGTAAGTACCTCATCTCAATTATTTTTCTCTAGAAAATCGTTTTTGTT
Organism: Angiostrongylus cantonensis; assembly: GCA_009735665.1. Taxonomy (NCBI): domain Eukaryota; kingdom Metazoa; phylum Nematoda; class Chromadorea; order Rhabditida; family Metastrongylidae; genus Angiostrongylus; species Angiostrongylus cantonensis. Next base: position 480,736 of record MQTX01000155.1, on the reverse strand, counting down.
GAACAGTTGTGAAATGTTAGGAATTTCATTGTTTTAAGGTTGTGACGAATGTGTTCATCATCTTGTAGCCGACGTAGATAGTCTTGGAATCGATATTCAGCATCTGAACACATCGATTGGAAATATTTCCTCAGCAACCGTTGTTGGAGCGAGACTCAGTCGTAATTCTAAGAATGTGATAAAGTACACGGTAAGTCTTTACTGAAAGTGAGTGAAATTTCATCGCATTTAAACAGTGGATATTCCACTTAATTCACTTTTTATTCTTTGGCAGAGATCTCACAAAATCCTCATGTTTAAGGAAGTATCTGAACTTCTTTCCGGACAGGAGTACAACAATTTCATTGGTGATGCACGATCGACCCTCACAAATCTGTCTTTATTGTTTAATTCTGCAGAAAGGTCAATTCGAAGCAAAAAAAGCTGTTGTGTACTTAATTACTTTCGATGCTTTACAAGGTAAAAGTTTATATGATGCTGCTCTTTAGGACTCTAGCTGTAACAGGTAAAGATGTGGAACGGATAATGAATCTGACGGATTCTGCAGGTGAAATTCTTCAAGATATCCGAAGACGTGCAGCGGTGAGATCTTTTATAAATTAATTACTGGAAAGGGAAGCTATTTCGTTGGAAACAGTTGATACCGCATGTTTTTACATTTATGTATGTAAAATGCGGCCGAGCAAAGAAGTACTTGTTGTTTTCAAGACTGAGCTAAAAGTGGTCGCTCTTGTGTTTGACAATTATTTGGGCGGGAATTAGGGTTTGGAGATGGTCAAAAGTTTGGTTTCTACCCGTGAATTTTACAGCGAATAATCTACTTCGCGGTCCTTTTTTCCATGTCCTTAGTAGATTGCGACCTTTCCATAATTAAACCCATGATTTTAATGCATGCCATTAGTTCTTTGTGGGCGCGTGTGGCGCAGTGGTTGGAGGCGCCACTGCGACACGTACGTGGAATCGATCCTTGCGCCCATGGCCCACAAAGCCTTCCATCCTTCCGGGGTCGGCAAATTGGTACCAGACTCGTCTGGGAGCATAGCAGCACTGGCTCGATACATCGGCAGGCCACCGCGAGTCATTGTAAAGGCCAGATATGCATTCAATCACCTCCAATGATACTTAATGAAGTCGAATGTATGCTGAAGGATTGATCAACGCAGAGTTTTTTTTTACCATTTCTTCTTTACAGGATGCCTCTGGATCAGTTGATTTAGCGAAAAATCTAGTGGTTTCGCTCGGAAGTCACTCAACGGCGCTAGTTATCGACCCGATATGGTTGATGAATGCTGAAGATACTCTACATGAACAGGAAGCGATGACAGCGTTAGTAAAGAATTTTTTCCGTTTAGTGAAAAACAGTTAAGTTAATTCTAATATAAAGTTGCATTAGTAGAGTCAGTGGAATAGCCTCGACACATCAGTTAAGACAGTTTGAAGTTGGGTGATGATAGTTATTAGGGTAGTCAGAGGGAGCGGAGTGGTAGCACGCCCGAGGAAATTGCTCAAAAAGCTGCGAGGCCGGGTGAGGAAATCGCCCATAACTCACCGGAAAACGCGAATTTAACCGCCCGAATGCAATAATAAGTACCTCAACATTAAGCGAACAAGTCCTGGCAACGCGGCCGAGCTTTGCGCAAAAAAAAACCTCGAAAAACGCAAGTTTGAACGCGCAAACACGATTTTTAGCACGCGAAAGTAATTTATACGAGCAACACTTGTTGAGCTGAAGCAAGGTTTGCAGTAGTTATTGCTGTTGTTTGGATTCGATGGCTGTCCTTTCGATTACTTGGTATTCTTCAAAGTCTAGACGTGAGATGGTTCATGGAATTATAACTATGAAATGGTAGGATAAAGCTCTTGGCGTTAATCAATTCCACAGCGATGCACCATGCATTCGACTTCATTAAGCATAGTTGGTGATTGGATATTGACTGCATATCTGGTCTTTACAATGAATTGACACGCGTTGGCTTACCGATGTATCAAGTCGGTGTTGCTATACTCGACCCCAGAAGGATCGATGACATGGTTAGCCTGGAACGCGATGGTCGATCCCGTGTGTTTTGCAAGGCGCCTCTGACCACTGCGCTAGACGCGTCTGAATTATAAGAATAATGTTACATAAACTCCGTCGGGGCTCTGAAGAAGGCGAAGTTGCTGAGCAACAACAACAAGAACAACTGATGCCAATTTCAGTTCAGCTCGACAAGTGCAGTTCGTAAGAATTACATATATTAATTATTAATGCTGAGGTTTACAGATAGTCGGTCTTTTGAGTTATAGTTAGTATAGTTTTCCGCAGGCAAATACGTGGTGAGCTGGAAGCATAATGGTGATCTCAGAATCCCTCGAAGAACTCGATCCCGACTCCTTGCAGATGCATAGGCGTGGCCTTTCCTAGTGGATGTTTTCACATTTGCACAGTTACAATTTTACAGTACAAAGGTATTACAGGGACTTTTCAGTCGGTTGCGAAAGAGAAACATGGACTAATTGTGGTGAGACATTCCACAGATAGGAGTTTAATTTTGTGAAACATTATGAGAATAACATAAAAAGCATGTGATAGTGTTTAAAGTATAGAGCATTCTCTGCGAGGTGGAAAAAGTTTATTTTCCGCAGGCAAATACGTGGTGAGCTGGAAGCATAATGGTGATCTCAGAATCCCTCGAAGAACTCGATCCCGACTCCTTGCAGATGCATAGGCGTGGCCTTTCCTAGTGGATGTTTTCACATTTGCACAGTTACAATTTTACAGTACAAAGGTATTACAGGGACTTTTCAGTCGGTTGCGAAAGAGAAACATGGACTAATTGTGGTGAGACATTCCACAGATAGGAGTTTAATTTTGTGAAACATTATGAGAATAACATAAAAAGCATATGATAGTGTTTAAAGTATAGGGCATTCTCTGCGAGGTGGAAAAAGTTTCCATCACTTATTTCACTTAACAAAGCGCTCCCTCCAAAACTATTCTTTTGCAGAAATACCACAAAAAAATGGAGCAGTTTAGAAGTGGTAGAGTAGAATATGGATGGTTTGACCGGAAAATACATTGACGTGAAGGGAAATTTTTATACAGTTCTTTCGAAGTGATATAGGCATTCGTTTGATTTGTTTTAGTTTCACTTTACAGGAGCCGCGACCCTTACAATAAGACTATATATTTAAGTGGACGTGCTCCAGCTTTAGCAACGAAAGTTTTGGCGCAAATTGCCGAGGTGGAAGAAAAACGAAAAGAGCGCAGTGGATCAATGGAAAATCTTACCAAGAAGATGGAATCTGTTCAGAGAAAGGTTATGGTGATGTCCGTATTCAAAGCCTGATTGCCACGTTCATTTTCTCAATGAGTCATTCTTTAGAATAACAAATTTGCCGACTACCTGAGTAATACGCAAATGTTACTGAAGGAGTCTCGATTGAATTCGAATCAGTCGCATGACGTACGTTTAATTTTTGGTCTGCTTAGGAGTTTACAATATGCAGTCAATTTTTTGATGAGAAGGAACAAATAAGTAGAAATTTATCGCTTTTCGAGAAAAATTGTCTAGTAGTGGCTGAGCCTTATGATAGAGGTTTAGTATGGAAGATAAAGAAGCCTTAGATGTACTTTATATAAGTGTTTTTCTGTAGTTAATACATCGATTTCTGTCGTACACGATGTTAGATGACTTTCGCCTTATTACATTGCATTCCACTCTAAACCTCATGTCGCTTAGGAGAGTATGCAGTGCTGTGGAATCCATATATTTCTTTCCTTGATCAAAATATATTTAAAAATTGTACACATAAGCTCCTTAACTTCTAAAGTAGAATACGAGGATAAGTGATAATGATCTCATAGGCATTAAGTTTTTAGATAGCCACTCGGTTGTCTACGTTGAAACTAGAGGGCCTAGTAAAAGCCCTGTTGGATGGCCGCGACAAAGCTGTTGATGAACGTGCAACCGTTAGTGGAATACTGCTGGAGGTTTGTGTTTATCAGAACTGTTAAGGAAAGCCATGTAGTATTACACTCAATTTCGATTGGAGGTGAAAAATCTTACTGAGCAAGCGAAGGATGCGCTTGAAGCAGTTGGAAATTCAATGACAAATCTAGCAGAGGTTCGTGCCGAACTTGCTGAAGCCACAGAGGCAAAGAGAGGAAAGCGTAATGCAGTGTTTGATAAGGTATAGACTTCTTTGAAACGTGGTATTGTGGAAGGGCTGTAGTTTTCCATGTATCTCAGCTAACATTATTTTCAAAGTTTTTTTTTTCATTTCTGTATTTGCCATAGGGCCAGACTTTTCTAGAAGGCAATAAACTTGAAAGTTGAAGAACTTGAATCGGTGGCGCTAAATCTAAAGGAAACATTTGGTACCGCTCGAATGGAATCTCAGGTTTTCTGTATCTGTTCAGATATTTTCTTGAATTTGTTTACTAAAATGCAACGGTTTTTTATGAAGCGCGAGTTTTTTAAATTCATAATCCCTGCTTTCAGAACGCTGTCGAGGCTGCTACAGCATACGGCAACCTCACACATACTCTAACTAATGCTCGTGAAATGGCCGAATGGAGTAATAGTGAGATTTCAAAGTTGAACGAGAGTTTACGCGAAAATGTTAGCGACTTTTCCTGCCTCATTTTCTCGTGTTGTTAACTTTCCTTTGTAACAAGCTGGTTTATTGCAGAAAGATCGTGTTAAAGAAGTTTTGAATAGTTCGACATTATTACTTCATCAGACGTCAGCTTTACAGCAGAACACTCTAAATGCTTTAGAAAAAGAGGCATCCGTGATCAATAAGAAGGTTGACCGTGTAAGTTCTAAAATTTTTACTTGAAAGTTCGGTTTTTTGCTCGAACATATAGTGGTTGGGAACCTCTAGTTAGACTACATTTAGCGTAGTTATTTGCGTTATTCATTGAAGATATTTTAGTGGAATTATGAAAGATAGAATAAAAGCTTGCACAAAGAATTTCACTCTCTACAAAATTGGGTAGAAGAATCAAATACGTGAATTGAACATGGCTCGGGACATTAATAAATGTTTGGTGTAAATGCCTATAATACGAATTACTTGCTCTGTAGGTATTGTATACTGTGGTGTTTAATGATTTCTCACAACATTGTTTCAGTTGTCTACAATGATAGACGGAATGCGTCGTAGTGTTGACGTAATAAGGTTGTCCGTCATGTCGCCATTAAACGAGTCCACATTTGCCAGTATCGAAACTGCTGCAAATAACGTGAACAATATTCTTTCAGACTCTGATAATGTGAGCGGGAAAGTTTTTCTGCTTTATCCTTTCGTTCTTTTTTATTTTTTCTTCTGCTTGGAGGAATAGTAGAGTCTTTTTTCGAAGGTTCTGGCAACGTCAAGAGATAACCTAGCCCAGTTGAAAACGGCAACGGATGCGGCGGTTTCAGATGCTACAGAGGCAGTACAAGGCATTAAAAAGACAAGAAGCAACGTTAAAGAGGTACAAGCATACTGCTTTGCAGGTCCTTGCTTGAGAAAAAGAACAGACAAATATGTATTTATTGACAGACTTTTTTAATCTCCGTTCATTATAGTGGTTCTCATTAAATAGTTGAGTATCAATGTCAATGGGTAAATTAATGCTGTTTACTTACTAGCTGTCCACATTGGTTCCACATCTGATGACGTCCTTCGAAAACATGCGACAAATGGCTGGGAATCGTACAGCCAAAGTGGAGTCGTGTTCGGATAAATTAGCGGCTCTAAAGGAGTTGATTGCGGTAGCTAGAGATGCGGCTAATAGAGTAAGTGTTTTGTTGTTCTACTTCACCTTTTGGAAATTACTCAAGTGCTCTATGATTTTGTAATTGATTAAGCTGACACGAATTTAGTATAAAAAGCTTTGCTCGTCTAATGTTTCGCCGCCCCCTTCTTCACAGCCGCGTTGATCCTAGTCGATGGTCACAAGCCCGGACCAACGCTGCTCGGAAGATGACAAAGGCAGCGAAACATTAGTCGAGTAAAGCTTCCTATACCAGCCTTTTGTCATCTAAATAATGTAGAAACTTACCATTTTTACCAGCGTTTAATGAAAGTCGGTTTTTAAGACATAAAGAGCTCAATATCCACAGGAGTTAGTGGTGGTTTGGCCTAATTTGCAATAATTCCACGCCTTCCTTGCTAAATAACCTGTTTGTTTAGCAAAGAACAATGTTTAGATTAAACTTGGAGCACATTTCGAACGTGGAAGCTCTCTTGACCTTGCGATGCCTCATAAAGTTGCGAGATCTGCTGCACATACAGATATTTCTTTCTACTTCCGTACAGAAAAAGATCATGGTTTGTTTTTCTTACCTTTTGGGTCTACGTTTTTTTTTGCTCTGAAATTCAATTTCATATAATTTTGGAGCTTTTCCTTTACTTTGTTCGTATTTGTATTTTGCATTTATACATGTGTTAAAGTGAAAAATCTACTAGAAACATTAATAGAATTAGTAATAGAACAGACCAATAGCAAATGGTATAGGAAATTGTGCTGCGTTCATGGAATGGTTTCATACCGCGTTGCTGAAGTTTTCTCATAGGTAGTAATTTTTTTTCCAAAAATATGCCTAGGTATTCCGTTGTTCTTCGGCAACGAAGAGGGATCTGCTGGAACACGTGCAGTACCTACAGACGACTATATCGCTGTAGAGATCGAAAATGGTCGACCGAAAGTTATCATTGATCTTGGCGAAAAACCTCTCATCATCAAACTAAACACGCGAGTTACTAATACTTAACATAACTAAAGTAGAGGAATCGATCTTTTTTTTTCTCTTGAATTCAAAACGTTGCGGAAAGAACTCAGCTTTTAAAGTGTACTTGAAGATAAAGCTATATTTTGTTACAGAGCCGTTACGGACAAACAATGGCGACGACTTTCCATTGAACGGATTGGAAGGTCGGCTACCGTAAGATTGTTCAAGCCAATTAGTGAAATGGTACCGTTTAAGCTTTATTTTTAATAGCAACCTATCTATTCTTTAATGTGCTTTACGTATCTAGCTTCACAAAATTCATTAGTTTTTATCTTTGTTATGTCCTGATTTTGTTTTCGTCGAAATTAAATTCGGTGTATAATTCCAGGTTGAGGAGACGAAAAAAGGTGTAGCAGATGGCAACAAAAGTGTTCTGAATCTGCATCAAACCATGAGTCGGCTGTATGTTGGAGGGATTCCCGTTGGAAGCAAGGTCTTACGTTTCGATAACTTTCATTTACAATTACTACACGCTACAAAGGATCAACATGATGCCTGTTCAAAATATAAAAACTAGTCCGCTGTAGGAAATGTTTCTAAATCTCTTTTAGGAAACACTTTCTGACTACTGGGTAGTAGGAAAGCAGATGTTTAAAAATGAGCAGAAGTAGGTAATTGGTGGACTAGGTGGCTTACTGTAATTCCCAAGGCTTGTTATCAGTGACGCTTATAGACTTGTTTTTGTTGTTTCTTATGCACTGGTCACTAATTTAGATCGCAAGGGAAGTTCGAAGTCGCCACTTTGAAGGCGATATTGAAGACTTGAACCTTCATGGCGAGCCGGTTGGACTGTGGAATGCGAAGACCGGAGGAGCCATAAATGTACGAGGCGTTGCTCCACGTCCGGGAACAAAGGAGTTAACTATGCTGTCAGGTTATTATTTTCTGGTCTGTTGTTGTTTATTATTTAAGCGCTTATTATAGTCGCATCCATATGTGCTTGTAATTTAATCTAAAATAAGCGATAACTTTTTTTCTGGGTTTTATCTACGCTACTAGTTCCTCCCAACGGTTTACCGCCTAATCGTGGCTGGGAGGTGTTCATGGGTGTCGGACTGCGATGTACAGCGGGGTTTCGTCTCCCCGGTGCTTCAATCAGGAAGTCCAGTTAAGAGTAAACCAATACTAGGATCCACCACCGTCCTGCTATCAAAGTTGCATGGTGGCAAATATCCCACTGATCCACAAGGGCTGCGACTGCCAGTGCGGTTGGTGACGACCTGGGGCAGACTTTGGCCAGGCTGTCCTCGGGATTCCAGGGAACCACAATGGCTTAACCAGCAAATCTCCGAAAATGGTGATTATGCTGTGGCTAGCACAACTAGTGAGGGTGGGCCGTTCAAGTAAATATCAAGTAAGTATTAGTTACGATGGGGCGCGTGTGGCGCAGTGGTTGGAGGCGCCACTGCGGCGTGCACGTGAAATGCGCCCATGGCTCACCAAGCCTTCCATCCCCCCGGGGTCGGCAAATTGGTACCAGACTTGTCTGGGAGGATAGCAGCACTGGCTCGATACATCGGCCGGCCACCGCCAGTCATTGTAAAGGCCAGATATGCATTCAATCACCTCCAACGATGCCTAATGAACTCGAATGCATGACGCATCCCTCAAGGATTGATCAACGCCGAGAGCTTTTAGAGCTTTTTATTAGTTACGATTACGGTCTCAAATCTGCCCTCAACATGTGCAATGTTTATTTCAGGCATCTCACTGAATGGGGACGGTTATTTAATATACCAAATGGGATATTGGAATCCTCGTAAACGAGCCGTTTTCTCATTGTCGTTCCTCACTTTCTCACCAGATGGTTTACTGTTTTTTATTGGAAAAGATGTAAGTACTAATAGCAGTGCTCATCATTATTCAGAGTATTTTCTGTTTTAGCGCGATTTCTTTGCTGTGGAATTGTCAGCAGGCGCTGTTAAATTATCCCTGGACTTTGGATCTGGTGTAGCACAGTGGCTTGCCGATACTGTAATCTATAATGACGGAAAGTGGCATAGCTTAGATATAGCGAGAGATGAGCGACATATCAAAATGAATGTCGATGGCATTACGGTAAATTTTAAAGGACTTAATTTTTCAACTTATCGGTTGATCGGTAGAGATTACAGTTTAGCATGGACATACGGATGAGGTTTTTGAGACATGCTGAGTTCTCCACCAAGGATTACTTCACCAGGAGTTATTTTTTTAATTTTTGGTTTTAGGTGGTCGGTGGTGACGCACCAGGGGAGATGTCTGAATTAAGCGTCTCCGAATACTTGTATATTGGAGGCACACCGGCTGGTGTTAATACGTGAGTAACCTTTTTGTGAGTGCAAATTATTAAGCGCTTAGCAAAATAAAGAAATACTATAGAATCGAAGCAACTAGAAATCAAATCCCTTGCGCATTTTTAGGCGTTCCACTATCGAGCCATTCCGTGGTTGTATCAAATCCGTTCGTTTGGGTTCGGATGAAATAAATTTGTATGCAAGTTACGCAAGTAAAGGTGTTAGAAACGCATGTGCATTAAGGACTGTGAACACGGTAAGTCAATTTCATGCGTGTCGTGTAGATCCCCTAGGATCGTTTTGATTGGTTTTAGTTGTGTCTTTTATGACAAATTTTCAAAGAAACAAAAAAAAAAGGGGGAACTGGCATAATTATTACAGGGAGCAACAAGAGCATTGCTCTTAACTACTTTGTTATATTCCTGTATGAAAAGGATAAGATAAGGGTTAAAACTGTCAGCGTTAATCAATACCTGAGGGATACGCCATGCGTTCGGCTTCATTAAGCACCGTTGGAGGTGGTTGAATGCATATCTGGCCTTTATAATGAAAGGCGGTGGCCTACCGATGTACCGAGCTAGTGTTGCTATCTTCCCAGACAAGTCTGGTACCAATTTGCCGATCTTAGAGGAATGGAAGGCTTGGTGAGCCTGTTCATCGGGGATCGATTTATTTGTTGCTAAACACATGCAAGCACTGCGCTACATGCGCCTTTAATATATGACATACTAGGATAAGAAACGTGCAGACCGTTATGGGCGGGGCGTCTTTTATACTTTATTTCAGGAGGCTGTGTTACTGTTTCTTTGCAATAAAAAGTTTAAAAATGTTAGAAAGAAATAATAATAGGTTACGTTACTGCAGGTGTCAATTCTATCCGATCGCTCATCAGCGGTTTTCGAGAATATCACAGCAGCTGATGAATTGGACGTGTCTTTGCGTTTCAAAACTCGTCGTTCCGCAGGAGTATTGCTTACAATACAGTCTGATGAAGACGATCTACTTGCGTTGAGAATCGAAGATGGCATGCTTGTGGCGTTTGCTGGTGATGATAAGGTATGGTTAACCCATTGCGTATATACTTATAGTCGTAATGATGTAGTGTATCTAGTATATCGATTCACATAATGTGGATTACTGCTGAGGAACTTTACTTCATCGGTATGATGTCATCTGGGCAGTTATAGCTCTTACAAGGAGTCATGATGAGCACGTTTGAACTGTTAGACGGAAACAAAAACTGACGCGCTTTGGTTAACGCTGTTGTTCCTGTTTTTATTACGTGATATGGATAACAATATATTTGTTTATTAATTCTTTTACACGACCCATCTTCACATCTACTTTGCGGATCCCATCATTCGGTTAGTTCCTTCGTATCCATCATTTACGAAGATTTTCGAACTTTTCGCATGTGGGTTCGGCTGCTGCTTGAGATTGTCGTTTTCATCACAAATGTCCATGAGAGATGGTCAAACCAATCCATAGAGTTTTGAACTAGCTGGGGCAGAGCGTTCTCACTTTGGCTGCAAGAATTGAACTGCTCCAGACAAGTCCGGCGCCAATTCTCCAACCCCGAAGTGAAGACGAACTTGGATACTCCAAAGCTGGGTCGAATCAGTACTGTGTTCTTGATGACCGATATAGCTACAACTGCTTTACTCGCAACTTGGAAAACAATTTCGGCCCTACAAGGGAAACATTCTTTCCGTGTAGATTTTTTTCATTGCACCTTGTGTACAAACATAACGTGTACAAACATTTCGTCAATGTTTATAAATTTTGCTGTAGTAATTTCACGTTCACTTTTCGCTGTTCATTACCAAATCAAGAGCAAACATTGCAAATAACTCTGTTTTCTGTACTTTAAGGCTTCGCTGGATATGACTTCAGCTGCAGACGAACAATGGCATTATGTGTCCGTACGTAAAACCAAGGAGACTTTGCGTGTCGATGTTGATGATTTGCACTCGAAAGAGGTCCGAAGGAATAATGGCGACGATGTGGTAATATTTAGTTTCTAACGTTTTTTATTTTATATGACTCGTCTTCATGTGCCTCCCGACGGTTTACCACCTGATCGTGACTGAGAGGTGCTCCTGCGTGCCGGACTGCGATGTACAGCGGGGGGATGCGCCTTCCTGCATGACCCCCAGAGCTGAGTCCGGCGTTTTCATGAGGAAGTCTAGCAATGAGTAAACCAATACTAGGAACCACCATCGTCCTGGTATCAAAGTCGCATGGTGGCAAATCTCTCTCTGATCTATAAGGGCTGACTGCCCGTGGTGGTGAAGACCTGGGGCAGACTTTGGCCAAGCTGACATCGAGATTCCAAGGAACCACAATGGCTTAACCAGCAATTCTCCGAAAAATGCTGATTATTTTGGGGCCGGCACAACTAGTGAGAGGACGGGCCGTTCAAGTATCAAGTAATCATCTGATCTATGTAATTGAACTGCTTGTTACCATTTTTCGGTCGAGCAGTTCTCGCTGGAGTCCTGAGATAGCCGGGCTGGAGCGTTCCCAGTTTGAATGCAGAGGATTTTTCCCGGACAAATCCGATACCAATTTCACGACCCCTGAAGGATGAATCGCCTGATTGGCTCGGAGCGAAGTCGAACTAGCATCATGCACGTGATGACGGTCATCACTACCACTGTGCTATCTGTCTCCTGTTTTTAACACTAATGAAACTAATGTGGGATGTAGTTCTATTCTGATTATGAACAGCTTTCTTATTTATGGGGAAATCGTTTATCAACACTGAAGTCGGTCAGTATTTTGTGCACCTAATGGTGAAAAACATCATTGTGCTTTTGATAAAACGGTGATGGTTTCTAATAGTATCATAAAGCGTTAGTTGTATGTTGGCAGTATCCTTCGTGAAACTGATTCAACCAGCCATCTTTAATCTAACCGTTCAGTATTTTTCGACTTCTTCCTTTTTCTCATGCGACCCGTTCGTTAGTCTTATGTGATGAAAAGTAAAATAAGAAGAAATCAGGCAGTTTTCCAGCCGATTCAGAATGTTTTATGCAGTTTTATAAATTAAGGATATTTGAAATTCTAGGCTTCAAGTTTGGTTTCGCCGCATCGGTTTCAACGCAAACTTTGTTTTAGTCACCAGGCGAGATGGTGAAAATCCTCTTTGGCCGTCATGGTACATTTTCGTTCGTGGGCTGTATTGGTGATGTGTCATACAACGGCGAACTGCTAGACTTTGCTAAGGTATACAGTAATAAATCCTCTGTTCGAAAAACTATATTTTCGCCACTTAAGGTAGGATGTCTTTCAAGAAGTCGAAGTTTTCCAATTTAAGGTTATTGATACTGTAGAAATAAGTTTAAGGCAAATATTCATGAAGTGTCATTAATTGGATGTTCACTAGCCGCTGATGTTGTTAAAACAACCGTCTCACCATCGCATGTACCTTCTATCTCGGGATCTGAGGTGATTTATGTTTATTATTTGTTGAATAAACAGTGATATCTTACCAAAGGTGTTTATTTCCACGAAAACCATTGGCATACTGTAACATATAGTGTTATAGCAGCCGGACGCTCAGGCAACGGGCGTAGTGACAACTGTCGTTGCATCTACAGAAGTATTGGTAGGTTTAAATTAATCGAAAAGGTTTTTACTTCAATTTCCCTGCCATGTCTCTTCTGAGATCGGAATCTGTTGACGATCCGTTGTCGCGGCAATGCTTAGGACAGACTGAAATCAATAGAGTATTTTCTAGGATGATAAGGCGAAATATGTAGATGTACTGTGGATGTAGATGCCGTTCACAGTACTGCAACATTTTTGCTTCATGTTTTTAATGCCCTTTTTCTAGATTTAGTGTTACATTTCACTTTTTATGCTGTGCACTGTTTTAAGGATTTCGTACTGATTCAATCAATGTTATTGGGGCTTTCACTATTTATTTTTTTTATATTTTATTCTGTTATTGGAACATAGGAGAAGGAAACCATGCGTTTTGCATGGATTTGAACTTGTGAAGCTGCTAAAATCGACGTATAATGTTTTTGTATTTGTAGATGGAACCATTAGCTGAAGTGCAAACAATTACTGGTTCCATTTTCTTTTTCCTTCATGGTGATGAGGTCTTCGGCAATTAGGAAATCCGTTGACGACATGCGGACAAAAGCCGATCAACATTTGGTAAAATGGCCATTTGAACTGAAACGGATCCACACACAGTTCGTGAACCTTGCAAAGAAGTAGGCGTAAGTTAAGCGGAACTCATCTCTGCAGGACACGGTGGTGTCTCCAAATGCGTCCTCTGTGTTAGAGGCAGCTACGTTCTTGCCAAACGTTTATGAATTGCTGACGGCACTGATCGATAGAACTAGCTGAGAGACAGGCGAAACGAATGTCCCGCTTGGTGTGGTTGTGAACGCGTTACGCCCCGGAAAGGACAATAGCGGGTTCGTTCCCCACTGTAGACACCTGCGATCAGGAGTTTTGCAAATATCTCAACATCATTGAAGTTATATTTCGCAATATATACTCTGCCATTAAAAAGAAAAGGGAGTAGATAACAAGTTAACATTGACGTCCTCTTTGTTGTTGAATGACTCCAACGGGCGCCAATAATTCCTCCATTTATCCCTATCGATTGCAAGAGTAGCTTAGTAGGTTCTGGCGTCTCAGGTAAGCAAAGGTCCTCTTTTCTCCGCGCATAGCCCCCTATCCGCCACCTTGGGGCGCGCCACATTGCCTCGCAACTAGTCTGCTTGAAATCTCTCTATGGGGGAGAGCCGTGGAGTGTTTAAAATGTACTGTTAGAAATCTGAATTTGTTGGAAACAGCCTCGTAACAACTTTGTAGTTCTAAAAAAATTGGAAGGAGGCATAACAAGTGTTGCGATAACTAGGAATTACTTTAGTCTGCACGAAATAAAAGATGGCGCCATTAGTCTCATTAATCGTGCTAAAACTTTCATCATCATTCCATTCCCAGTGTGAATTATTACTTATTTGGATACTTTTGTGGCTCGTCTTTACTGGTGCAAGTCCCATCATAATTTCCATTAGGTTCTGCCTTGCGCAATCTTCATCCATGGGTGGTGGTCTGCTTCAAACATGGTGACGTCGACGAGATCCATTTCGAGTTCCTAAAATCGTTTCCATTTGGAATGCAGGTGGTCGACGTTAGCCAAGAATACTTCGGCCCATTGTTTGGTTGGTCTTCCACGAGGACGTTTGCATTCTCTTGGAGTGCACTTCAAAGTTCGTTCCTTCTATCTTGCTTCTGTTCTTTTTATTGTGTGACTAGCTCATCTGCGTTTCGCTGTCAATATATATTCTTCTGGATCTTTGAGATAGGATAGGTTGGCAGAAAACTGGAAACGGATGTTAAATCAGAAAGGTGGGCGCTGAGTTTTGTGTTCGATTGGTGGTTTCTTCGCCAGGTGTGAATCTGGTCTATGTTGCTCTCTTTATTCTTTTAAGAATTATGTCTAGTTCCTACTTCACGTTGCCCTTCATTTCTATCAAACATCCAAGATACACGTGCAAAATGGTATCTTTGATATGAGAGCCATTCATTTCTGTTTGTTCGCCATCGCAACGTGAACTGTGTTTTCATTCAATTCGTTCCCAATCTTTCTTCCCAGTCCACTGAGCATCGTTTCTACTTCATCGGTACTCCTCGAAGAATTGACGCTGCCATCCGCAAAACGAAGATTTGGCAGAAATCTCCCATCGACACATGTGCCGTTCTTCTAACCGAGTAACTTCATTTCCTACTGAAACGTAAACAAAAATCTTAATAGTAATTGTGTCATCCAGCCTCATAAGCATCCGAGTAATTCACTGGCTTGACGTTTTGCCCATCGAACGGAGTGTAGCAACGATCTGGGAGCGATCTAACGCTACTTTTTGGAGATCCCAAGAAGAAAATCTAGCAAGCAAAGTATTACTTACGAGGATTACGTTTATAATCAACTCTACAACAGCCACTGCGATAATTGTTTCCGCCATTAGTACAACCACCACTTATAATTCCATTCATTTTGCTACATGCTTGTTCGCGGACGATAAAAATATCCAATGCTTCCAATACACAAGAAATGCAGGAATTGAGATTCTGTAAATAATGCTGAAAAATAACAAATAATGGTTTACCTACCTCAACTGTGAAATTGTCTTCCTACCATTCAGGTAGTCTCCTTATCTTCCAATGGAAAATAATTGTTCCGAGCTCTTATTGGTCCTCTGCATTAAAATAAAAGTTCTATTCCTTGGAATATTACTAGGGAGCTGTGAATGTTGAATTTCCAGCCTGTTCCTGAGGGTGATTGTGCATTGCGTACGGAGCCTCGCTCCGCACATAGTGAGGATAGCGATGGAAGTCGATTTGGACTTCTGCCGAACAGTCGCTTGGAGTACGAGGTGGTGCCGGATTCGTTCGATAAGAGGTAATTTTCAAATCCTATTAATCTAAGAGGTAATGTTTGGATTGCATCAGTCGTCCTCGAAAGACTTTGTGTTAACTTGAAATTGTTCATTTTGATGAACTATTCAACGCCTTAACTCCTTAAACATAGCGAGTTGAGTGCTCTAGGGATTATTTACTTGAAATTGACAAACATCAGCACATTACAACTTTTGCTATCTAGGTAGGTTATTTTCATTAAATTTGCATCAGCCGATCTATAGCTCTTTCACTGGGTGGAGCATTACTACAAGCTCACAACCACAATTGCACTTGTAGTATTTTCCATTCTCAACGATAGCTTAACGTGGCTAATTATTTTTGAGTAAGTTGAATATCATCTGGACGCAAATTAAAATGATTTTCTTGTTTTTTTTTAATTGGCCATAAAAGGAGTTTATCATTATTGGTGCAAATTCGACTTTCAGTGGAACATTCTCTCTTCGACTTCGTGCAACAGCTTCGAATGGAGTGATTCTGTTTGCAACAAATGACAAGCACACGGACCATATCGGATTGTTCTTGCTAAATGGACGTCTTTTATTATCATTCGATACTGGATCTGGCCAGGTATCTGCAATCCTGTCCTATCATTATGTTGTTTAAGAAAAAAATTCGCATTACTTCGGATTTTTTTTTAAAATAGAAATGTATCATAAGGCACGTTAACTGCTCCATTTAGACCATAATCAGCTCGAATCGTTCAATTCTTAACGGCGCTTGGCACTCGGTGAAGGCTTCTCGTCGAGGCAGTGAGGGCTTTCTTGTGGTGGACGAAGAGTCAGCAGAAGCCGAGGTGTTAGCCGGCACTGACTCCATTGACACTCAACCTCCACTGTATCTTGGTGGAATACCAAATGAACTAGCTAGTTACGCGAGAATGATTGTGCCGGTGAGTTATGAAAGCATGCTGAGCTGAAAGACTGGGCTGCATTCTTCAAAAATTCCTGGATTACATGTTTGGAACAGGGGCGCGTGTAACACAGTGGTTGACGGCGCCCTGCAACACACGTGGAATCGATCTTGGCTCCCATGGCCCACCAAGCCCGCCCTCCGGGGTCGGCAAATTGGTACCAGACTTATCTGGGAGGATAGTAGCCCTGGCTCGATACATTGATAGGTCACCGCGAGTCACTGTAAAGGCCAGATACGCATCCGGTCACTATCAACGACGTTTAGTGAAGTCAAATGCATGGCGCATCCCTCATGGATTGACCAACACTAAGAGCTTTATCCTTTTTTTTATTTTAATCTTGAACGTCGTACAGGGTGTGAGATCCGAGTTTGGCGGTTGCATTCGCGAGTTCAAGCTTAACGAAAAGAAATTTGATACGGTGGCTCGCGAGCACGGAGTTGGCGAATGCAAGTCCAGAACTGAAAGCGGTCTGTACTTTGGAAAGGAAGGCGGTTATGCAATCCTTAAAAAAGAGTTCCAGGTATATTTTATTGGATTTTATTGAAAGTTTAATTTCGAACACGCGTAATGCATGTTCGTGTGAACATAAATGAATTTGCTTTCGACGAATAACCATCCATTGGTCAATTAATTATGGACAACTTTGCTCTAATCGTTGCTTGCCTACTATTTGTGTGTAAAAAAAATTTGGCCCGCCGTTTTCGTTACACAAAATTAAAAACTGTTCCTCCATCGGTTTATATTTCATTGAAATAAAAGTTACCTTCACTTTTGATCACAAATCCGATCATTTTCAGAAGTTTCTTTGTCAGTGAAAAATAGATTTTACAGGTAGGACAAATGTTCTCAGCAGAAATGGAAGTGCGGCCACGTACACAAAATGGCTTATTGTTTTCCGTTGGAGTTGTAGAGTACCTTACCGTACAGATTCTCGGCGGTTCAATAAAAGTAACTCTTATTTCAGTATTTCAATAGTATAGGAATCGAATAATGATCCCAAAGCGAAGAGTTTAGTTCACTGTCGATAGCGGTGCAGGAGCTGAGACTCTTACCTACGCACCTTCAGCTGCAAATGCGCTATGTGATGGACATTGGCACTCGATAAAAGTTCGTTCCAATAGATAATTTTTCACAAAAATGGTCTAGATAGTTTTTGAAATCTGATGCTGGCAGCTAGCTACGAGGTATTTTTTATTTGAACGATTTCTGTCCTCTGACGAAAATAATTGGGGCGTATTTCTTTGGAGGTAACTCGGAACCATACTATCATGCACTTCTCAGTAATGAGATTGCATACTTCCGAACATCGACGTGCAGGGGACAATCTGAATACATGCATGTATAACTGTCTTCTTGAATGTGGAAGGTATAATCAATCCAGAGGTGCATGTAGCGCAGTGCTTGGAGGCGCCCATCAATGCACGTGGGGTGGAACCCGCACTCCGGGTTCACCAACCCCTCCATCCCTCCGGAGTCAGCAAATAGAGACCAAATTTGTGTGGAAGGATGGCAACACTGACACGATACATTAATAGGCCACGAGGTGTCATAGTCATAAGCCAGATATGCATTCAATCACCTCTGACGATAGTTGATGAAGTCGAATGCATGGCGCACTCCTCAGGGATTGGTCAATGCCGAGAGCTTTTTAGCTTTTTATAGACCAATCCAAGCTAACAAAGAATGGAACTCTTGCTACTGAGAGGAAATAGGTGGTATTTCTTCCTCCAGGGGTGGGAGTGGTAACACAGTGGTTAGTGGCACAGTGGTACAGTCGGTCAGGAGACAAGGTACTGTAGCTCGGCTATCTCCATGGTTGCAAGAATAATGGACTCGACCATTACTCTATAGCATTCTTAGAAGACGAAATCTGCAAACAGCAGGCGAAACAACACACGAAGTGTTCGAAGACCCTTGTGGATTATATATGCCACGAAAACGAATCGAATGGAAGAAGTGCTGCGACTTACACAGTAGATATGATAGGTTCACGTAAAATTTTAAAGAATCTTCTTGCCCTGCATTTAACTCGATTTCCGGCAACAGGTGACCATATATCCTCGCTAATAACCGGCAGATGGCACGGATACGTAGGGAATTTTTGTTTGGAAACACACATTCTGTTGTTCTGTACAAAGTATATGTTTCGGTGAGTTTACCCTGCTGAAGAGATGTACCCCAATGCAGTAAACCCCATCTCATCTCAGTACAGCGTACAAAACGTTTCTTCTATCCGCGATGTGACAGGATAAATTCGTCAATGTTTTGTGTTTAATACA
>MQTX01000155.1:438726-461329 GCA_009735665.1 Angiostrongylus cantonensis | reverse complement strand
TATATATATATAACGCCTTTTATGCTGTTTCCTGCAGATCATGAAAAAGAAGAATCTTATGACGTTGACAGTGGACGGGAAAAGTAATCTGAATATAATGAAGAAGAGTAAGAAACCAGAGACGGTGACAAAAGATCCTATTTATTTGGGTGGTGTGCCAGAATCTGTTGTCAGCAAGGGGATAGAGACTAGAGGTAGTCGTGTCTTTTTTTTCTGCTTGTTATAGGTTATTTTAATTTTTTTTTTCCACCATTTCTGAATAACTGAGGAATTTCAGAACCGTATGTGGGTTGTATGCGTATAATGAACTTGGGAACTAGTATGAAGCACAAATCTAGAAAGAAGAAACAACTCGATGTGTCCACATTAGACGTCTACGGAGATGTCAACAAGCAAGAATGTCATTTGGACTGACTCATTTTCGCTCGTAGTTTTGTTTATTGCACTTTGTACACACGTTTAATCCATCGCTATTGTTCCTCCATATACACGCAAAACCATTTGATCCCTTTGGACTCTGTTGATTTGCGAGTTCTTCCTATTTGTCTCCTCAACCAGGCTTTCAAACCTTGATGATTATCCGTTTTCATTTCTTTTTTTATGAGTCATCCTAAATAAACGATGTGTACGTGGCTTCACCTTCGTCGTTCATGTGATGAGTCAAATTCTTTTGGTAGTGCTTATCCATGCATATCGTGTGAAGTCCTCCAGAATTTTGAAGCTAACGTTTGTGCCTGAATCAAGTGACCACTGTTGCAGTAAAGTCAAAGGCCAGATAAATGGATTCGGGAGAGTAGGCGATAAGTTGAGTAGTTGTTACTGATGTTGTGCAGATGTTCTATTTCGTAGGACGTATTGGTCGACCTTGTTTTCAGTTGGGAACAACGCTGCATTCTTACAAGTTATTGCTGGAAAATTGAGTCGGTGTTTCTAATGTCTAAGACCTGGTGTTCCTCGTGTTCTGACTCGGTCCTGTGTAGACTGGGAGTTCAATGAATTGTAACGAATGAGATATGATGTTGAAACTGAATGATAGGAGGGTCCTGATTCCGTAGGTTAGCTCAAAGGCAGTGGCGTTGTTATTCACGAAGTACAATGCTTGTTCTATCTTTTTCAAGCGCAGCAACCCTGTCATCAGGAGCAGGGAAATTTGTTCCAAATTTCTCTGTGGTCGACTCACTTCCCGCAATCCAAGTGGGAGCGCTGAGGCCCAGCTGTGTCAGGACTCTAGGGAGAATGGGGTTCAACTGATGTTTAATAACATCCATAACGAAGACAGACTACAATCCTGGAGCAGCAGCCGAATGAATAAGCAAAAAGTTCGAAGACCCCAGTGGATGACGGATGGGAATAGAATCGATTGCAAAAAGTGCTAGGATCCAAATAGTGAATTTGAAAATAAGTCGTGTAAAATGAAACTAAATATATGTTCTCTCGACACAATAGGAATGGAAGCGGAAATAGTCGTCGAGGGATCTGAATACAAGTAATGAACGACTTTGGTGCGGTAATAGTTTTACTGGATTATCAAGGTGTAGGCCATCATGCTTTCATCGATAATGGATTCGACCAGGCGCTACCCCAGTATTGGCGACTGGTCGGCTATTTCGACATTTTTTTTATCGCTTCACTGCAAAGCTTTGCCAGCTCCAACGTTAGTTGCTGTCTGCGTCATGCCGCTGGATGTCTATGTATCTGCTCAATTTCCTGGACAGACACATCTTGTTGATTTTAAGTTTCTGTCTAGGCTTCCACATGTGTAGCATTGTCGTCAAAATGTTGTATGACTCGAGTTTTTCAAATTTCTTTTCGATTGTTTTTTCTCTGATGGTTAACAATATCTTCCGAAAAGCCGACCAAAAAGAAATTCGTCTCCATTTTCGACGACTTTGATATTTTTTTGAGTTCCGCTGCTTTTCTTTGGAAAAATCTTCTGCAATGGAGAAAGTGGTATCCAAAACCATCCTATGCAAAACTTTGAAACAACGGCGACACCGGTTAAGTAAAACCTTCCATTACTATGACGTGGTTTACTTCGTTGGGTCACTTTCACGAGAAGATTCTTACGTCCATTCCAACGTCACCGAGAAGCCTACCGATAATATGAATTATTAAATATTAATACTAAATAGGACGAGTGCGGGGCAGTCGTTGGAGGCGTCACTGCGACATACACGTGGAATCGATCCCAACGCTCATGGTTTACCAAACCTTCCATCCCTCCGGGGTCGGCAAATTGGCACCAGACTTGTCTGGGAGGATACCAGCACTAACTCGATACATCGGCAGACCACCGCGAGTCATTGTAAAGGCCAGATATGCATTCAATCACCTCCAACGATACTTAATGATGTCGAATGCATGGTGCATCCCTCAGGAATTGATCAACGCCGAGAGCTTTATCCTTTATCCTTTAATACTAAATATGCTGAATACTCACTTCGATACGACCCCCTGTTTTCGGTGGTTGTGTGGACCTCAGCATAAATTCCACTTTTTCGGAGTTTTGCTGGCTTAGCCACTATGTTCTCTGGAGTCTCGAAGTCAGCGTAGCCAAAGTCTGCCCCAGGTCGTCACCACCACAGGCAGTCGCTGCCCTTGTGGATCAGAGGAAGGTTTGCCACCATGCGACTTTGATACCGGGACGGTGGCGGATCCTGGTATTGGTTTCCGCTTAGCTACACTTCCTGTTGGAAACGCCGGACTCCTTATTAGCTTGAGAGACCCTGCTGGGTGGATCAATTCCCCGCTGTATATCACACCCAGGAACACCTCAGCCACGATGAGGCGGCTTCCTGTCATATGGCATACTAAATATGGACTCAATTGAACTTTGCAGTGATAACAGGCTATTATGGTGATCCTCACTCTTTGTAACTTAACGTTCGACAAGGTTACGGGTGTTACCACCCTAAGAGATTACAGAGCATTTTTTAACCACATAAGAGTGTAGTTGCTTGCATGACAAAACAGACAGTACAAAGAATTTTCCAGCTGGTTGAAAGCAAGTGTGTAAGTATTCTGTTGGGCAGCAATTGGCGGATAGTGCAAAAAAGGTGCATTAGGAGACAGGGAATGCTTTCCATGGTTATAGGCAATATTTTTCCATTACTTTCAAGACATAGGCTTCGAATCGTGTTATTAATTTCGCGAACGACTCTGTCTTTATGACAAAACTCTTGTAAAGAGCATCACTACTTCTACCATCACAATATATTTTGAAGAAAACTGCTTAGTTGTTGTCGTCTCACTCGATTCAAAAGGTTGCGTTTGGTTTTCCTCACTCGTGTCGTCAAGTACTATTGAAGCTTCCTGTTTCAGTGGGAGTTCCTTAAAGTGCTGCAAATCATTACCGTAGTTTTTCCAGATGTTAGCAGCTTGAAATGATTCAGAGTTTCTGTTATAACAAATTCATTCTTTTTTAGATGTTCCTTTTCGTGGTTATTACGTTGTTAAAAAAAGATGTGCTTCATTTCACTGTTTTGGTGGTTAAAACACACATTTGAGTTCACTAAGCTTTTTCTTCGTTGAAACAAATCCCAAGTTGGCTCCGAGCCATTCATTTGTTTAAGATTTCTATCTGAATTCGCATTCAGGCGGCTGCTTGTGCTTCAGACGCAAAAAATATCGGAAGCTCATCCCATAAGGATTTTTTATGTGGACGATCCAACATTTCTGGCAATTCTTTGAGAATAAACATGAAACATTAGATGGATTTTGGCAAAAACACTGTTGATTTCTTTAAGGGTGCTGAGATATTTGCAAAACTGCGGACCGCAGATGTCTGCGGTGGGGAACGAAAGCGCTATTGTCCTTTCCGGAGAGTAACGCCTTCACCACCACACCGTGCGGGTCCTTCGTTTCGCCTGTCTCTCAGTTTGTTCTATCGATCTTTTGCCATCAGCAATCACCCATCAGCGGGATTAGTCTGGGGAACCCAAATCGGCAGCGAACCCAGTTAAGCTGAGGCTGCATTTATAATCGTAATTTTAACTTATTATTTACTGCTTGGTGGTGAACGCGTTACTCCCCGGAAAGGACAATAGAGTGTTCGTTCCCCTCCGAGCCATTCATTTGTTTAAGATTTCTATCTGAATTCGCATTCAGGCGGCTGCTTGTGCTTCAGACGCAAAAAATATCGGAAGCTCATCCCATAAGGATTTTTTATGTGGACGATCCAACATTTCTGGCAATTCTTTGAGAATAAACATGAAACATTAGATGGATTTTGGCAAAAACACTGTTGATTTCTTTAAGGGTGCTGAGATATTTGCAAAACTGCGGACCGCAGATGTCTGCGGTGGGGAACGAAAGCGCTATTGTCCTTTCCGGAGAGTAACGCCTTCACCACCACACCGTGCGGGTCCTTCGTTTCGCCTGTCTCTCAGTTTGTTCTATCGATCTTTTGCCATCAGCAATCACCCATCAGCGGGATTAGTCTGGGGAACCCAAATCGGCAGCGAACCCAGTTAAGCTGAGGCTGCATTTATAATCGTAATTTTAACTTATTATTTACTGCTTGGTGGTGAACGCGTTACTCCCCGGAAAGGACAATAGAGTGTTCGTTCCCCACCGCAGACTCCTGCGGTCCGGAGTTTTGTAAATATCTCAACAGCGTTAAAGTTATATTTCGCAATATATAACCTGCCATTAAAAGAGTAGGCAGTAAATAATAAGTTAAAATAGTGTTGCTTTCTGTTGTTAGGTAAAAGAGGTTCAAAGACTAAAAAGAGATGAGAGCGCAAATTGAGAGGTCTTCCATTTCATGGTATACGGATAGAAATGAAACATATGAAAAATATGGATTATACAGCGAAGTTTCTGGAACGTTGAATTTGGCTGATTGTGGCTCTGAGAGCAAGTGATATGGTAAATTATCGAGGGGATCGTCTTTCATCAGAAAGTGCATGTTCCATAGATTGGATAAGCTAACTTCATCACGTTGTGGGGGCAGAGACTGCTTTACACATATATCTTCAGACTTTTCCCTCTTTCTCTCTCCATGTTTTTCTCCTGTGCTCTCTCTTCCTTAACTTAAAAGATATAAGATAGTTAGTTGCCAGTAATGTCATCCAAATTTCCGCCTACTATGTCCGTTTTGTTTAGTAACATAATCTGGTGGAGACTTTAATTGAAAATGATTCTAATGTGAACTTGTCCGATAACCCGGAGTCCCATCGCATTTATTGCAGCAGTTTTTACCACTTTATTCGTCGGTTTTAGAGACTCGTTCGGCATTCGCTGTCATGGGATCCGGGAAATGTAGTTACACTCTGTTTACTTGCTCACTTTAATCAGATCTGGGTCTTTCATGTTGTTCTCACAGTGAATTTCTTTCAACTTCCGTTTTATGAGATCCTGAATGGTTTTTCTTTGCACTGCAACATTTAAACTTACTTTGCCCCAAGACGATTGCTGGAGAACGGTAATCGCCTTACTCAGTAGTTAAGTCATTTGCAGAAAAAAAAGAGCGCCTATTCCCTAGGCGAGGCCTCTAGTCGTTTTCGAAGAAAGGATTGTTTTAGTGCGGCTGGACAAACTTGTGATTGAGCCCATTTTACGGTTATTTTTTTTCAGTCAACGCATTTGATTACGTAAATTACGGCTTCATTCTTCAACAGGTGAATGATTACACCTATTCCACTCAGCAGGTGCATAAATCATTGTTTTTTCTGTTCTCCCACTTTTTTTCCTTCTCTAAAATGCCGTGTTCATCTTGGTTTTTCTTCATTGCCCTTCAGCCATCCTTTTTCTAATAGAATTTGGAACTTCAATTTGAAACTTAACCGGCTCTGTTTTTGGTTTGTCTATTTTTATTCTTCTAGTTGTTAGAGTAGGATGAGATGCAGCGATTTTCCTCCTTTTTAGTTTTCCGTTTTCGTCTTCTGGTTAACAAATCGAAAAAATAACACGCGTCAAAGCCTCTACTCTCTTTCTTTTAGCGTTTTTAGCAACTTCATGTTCAGTTTATGGTGCTAGTGACACTTAGAGGGGAGCACTAAGCTTGAAAAGAGAAAACTATCCTAGACCAGTTTTTTGTTAATAAGCGATTTAAACCGCCAATACTATTATTATCATTATTATTATTATTGTCATTACAATTATTACTCAAATACTACTACTGTATAAGAAAGTAGTTCTAACACAGGATAAAGCGCTCAGCGTTGGTCAATCTTTTCTTAATACACCATGCATTGGTTCCCATTCGTCTGTCGTATATAGCTGAGTGAATGCATTTTTATTTCGTACAATAGGGACTTAGGAGCGCATCTAACAATTATATTAATCCTTCCAGATAATTCTAATACAAACTAGTCGACTCTGGAGGGTTTGGGGATAGGGAGTTTAGCCTCTTGCGGGATCGAACCTGTTGCAGCGAATATATTGAATAGTGCCCTTAATTCCTCCAAGTGTGCGATCCGTGCCTAAATTGTAACTAGAATACGGAGTAAATAGTGTAGTATGATGTGATGAGATAAGATGTCATTAATGAGAAATACACTCGGACGATTCGTCTGACATATGCTAAGGCATGCAGTTAATCAAACCATCCGCCACTCTACGCTTCTAATATGAGCTCACATTGTGCCATGAAAAATAAAAATGGCTTATTTGTCGATGCATGCCAGCAAAAGTGATTAGTGACCGTGACCATTTCTACCAATTACCGTAACTATTAGTGAAACAGATTCGTTTTCTTTTTCTTTTATTAAGTCACGTCATCCATCCTTTCTATAACGTTTTCCTTTCGCTATTATTTGTGCTTGTGCTGTTTTATTGTATTTCACCCATCTGCTGAATCTATGTGATCAGGAGATGGGTGAAATAGTAGCGTCCGCATAGCCTTGTCGTAAAGCACAGTACCCAGATACTTATGTCAACTCTTCAAATCGGGTTATGTGCTCGTTAGCGTTCATTGTACTGAAGATGTTTTCTACCTACGGCCACCGATCGATGAGGACCTTCAGTTCCACTTTTAACTATATCATTTCTTCCTTATTTCTTTCTCCTATGTCCAAAAGCAGATGAAAGAGATAAAGGCGTTGATCAATTTTCAAGGGATGCGCGAAATGTTCCCATTGATTGCATATCTTAGAGGTGACATTAATGCATATTTGGACTGTACAGTTTTACTTATGGTAGTTTACCAATCTATCAGTTCAGTTTTTTTTTTACCTTTGCGAATAAATCTGCTACTAATTTGCCGATCTTGGAGAAATAGAATGCTTGCTAATCCACTCCATGCGAGTTTCTGCGAAATGAAGCTATTTGCTGAAGAATCCTCTACATTTTATTGCGGGAAACACTAGCATGTTCTCAGCTAAATGGGACTTTTCGAAGAATCTTAGGTACACAATTAATAATATGGAGCATATATTAGCAAATGATACCGATTTTCTACGAGTTTCTGGTTTACCATTCAGAGCAAGTAACTAAGCGAAGTGTCTCTGCTTCGGTATGTGAAAGACACGTTATAAATAGCCTTCAATCATCTTGTAATAGTACCCAGGATCGACTTTCTATTAACCTCGGCATTGAATTATGAATTCGTCGTTTTCTCCATCGCGAGGTTGTTAAACAGCATACGTTTATTTCCATACAATAACACACATACAACACAATCGTAGCTGACGTTAAGGCAGAATCACCTTCTTCAGAGCCGCTTTTTTCATCTGTCTTCCACCGAGGAAGACTCCACGACTCCATACGATCGTCAGCCATATGCGACTCTGAGCGGCTGTTCTTCCTCGGTGGAAGACAGATGAAAAAAGCCGCTCTGAAGAAGGGGATTCTGCCGAAACGTCAGCTACGATTGTTGTATGTGTGTTATTGTATGGAAGCAAACGTATGCTGTTTAACAACCTCGCGATTGCTAAGAGAGAAAACGGCGAAGCCTTCAATCAATTGAATGCAAATATAAGTTTCAATGATGCTGAGATATTTGCAAAACTCCGGACTGTAGGTGTCTGCGGTGGGGAACGAACGCTCTATTCTCCTTTCCGGAGAGTAACGCCTTCACTGCCAGGCAGTAAATAATAAGTTAAAATTGTCATTATAATTGCAGCCTCAGCTTAACTGGGTTCGTCGCCGATTTGGGCTACCCAGTTCAATTCCGCTGACGGGTGATTGTTGTTGGCAAAAGATCGATAGAACTAGCTGAGAGACAGGCGAAACGAAAGACCTGCATGGCGTGGTGGTGAACGCGTTACTCCCCGGAAACGACAATAGCGCGTCCTTTCACCACCGCAGACATCTGCGGTCCGGAGTTCTGCAAATATCTCAGCGTCATTGAAAGTTACATTTCGCAATATATAACCATCCATTAAAAAGAGTAGGCAGTAAATAATAAGTTAAAATTGTAAATGCAAATAGTTAAAAAGTTACATGCAAGTTGAATGAATGCTGCCTATTCAAATGGAAAGGTTTTGTTTTAGGCAGTCTCGCAAGGATGCTAAAGAACTTCGAGTGGGGTTGACATGATACAGCGTAAGTTCATTGGGTTTGTCTTTAGCAGAAAAGTTTTGTTCTTCTTCTACAATTTTCGTTTGTTCTTCATAATTACAACGTTTGTCCTACCATCAACGATTTTATTCATTTCATAGTTATGAAAATATCTCTAACTTATCCAAATTTCAATATTGATCAGTTTTTTGATCAATGTTGATGAGAAACTTTGACTAGCTATTTGTCGGAGATTCAAGCCACCCATACATCACTTGTGTCACCTGTCTTCCCGTTAATTGTCGAAAGATTCGAATGTGAGCCACTGAGGTTTCCTTCTACTTCACTATGTCCAAAACTTCCCCAGTGGTTTTTTTGTTGCTTATTTTCTCCAAGGCCGTCGTGAGTACCTCCCACTTGTCTAGTTGGTGGTCTCCGTGCTCTGTACTTACATCCCTCGAGGGACCAGCCGCCAACGGCTCGTGTCCATCTTGGTGCTAAGATACATCACCTGCCCGTTCCACGTGATTTTTGATACCTTGGCGTACAACACGGCGTTGCCGTTCCAAAATAAAGGATTCTTTCCTTTTCTTTTCCTTTCCCCCTTCTCTTTCTCACTTTAGTGGATATTCCTACCAGCGTCGTTTCGATACTGCGTTTTTAATAAATCGGAATCATTTTTCATTCTGCAGATAAACTGCTCACATTTCCGAGACGTATTTTATGACAACAAAAATCGTAAAGTTGAATAGGTGTGTAAGGAGGCTGTGGCACTTTGTTTTCTTCGCTACATCGTTTTTGCTGTTTTGGGACATGCAAGTTCCTTGCTTCCTTCTGTTCAGCCCTGAGCTAAGTTTTCCATGATGTTGACCTTCTGCTCCACTTCCACACTGCTCAATTATTTGGACATCTCCATACACCTCCTTGGATTATTGAGCTAATACGAGAATGATAAAGAAGATTTAGCCGAGTAACTTTTTGACGTCTTCATCATCTCCCTCAGTGGCGATGAGGTGATCCCTGCCGATGTCAACAGTTGTTCATCTTCTCAATATCATGTGTTCGTTGTTGTATCGAGTCGAAAATTCTTGAATGGTGCATCGCTCAAATGAGGCAACAAGATCTTCATTCAGTTGAGCATAAGTCGGACAGTAGAACAGCTCTTTTGTTTATCAGTATCCTTGTCTTCAGGGTTATCCGATGACCTATTTTTTCCCTATGCGCTGTTTATATGTGCCATCATTTATTTCTCATGATGCGATATCTGGGCCAGTAGCAGTATGTGCTCTTGACGTTGGTGATGATGTTGCTGACCTATGGAATTCTAGTTGTGAAGCTGTGAAGTTACTCTACAATTTATGGAAGATCACTGTGAATTTGGTAGGGCCGACTTCGTTGTTCAATGCTTCCATGAAGTTTCCAGGTCGTAGCTGCCGATGTACTGCAAGTCTCCATTTCTACGCAATAATGTGGCTTTGCATTCAGGCAGGTTGTAGTATATACTTGTACTTGTGGGATATATCACCTTTATTTGAAAAAATAATTGAGCTAAAAGATTCTTCGATTGAAGGAATCTTGTTTACATTTTCAACTTTCTTCCATCTCCTAGCGCTCCCAAAGTAGAATGGTTTCCCTTATGAATGATACGTGCGCAAAGGTGCCTGTAGCGCAGCAGTCGGAGTAGTCCTACAATACCGCACATGGGCGTTAGCTCAACGCCGAGACGTGAAATACCTAATCTTGTCATAATTATGCGGTCCGCAATCTAGTACCAGACTTATGTAGAAGGATAGAAAAACTTTGAAATATCGGCAGGTCATTGAAGTCGTTGCATGGCTAAATATGTATTCATTCGCGTTGATGATGCTGCTTCGATTAGACATGCATGGCGCATTTCTAAGAGATTGCTAGGTGCTGTATGCTTACTTCGTTATCTTTCATTGAATGAAATTCCGTTTTTTTCTGTTTTGTCAACTTTTCTGAGATAAGCAGTTTCATATAGTATTATGATTAGAATTATCTGTAATAAGTGTGTGCCAGAATTATCGACGGTAAGGATGTACTATACTTCCAACGGTTTACTGCTTCATCATAGCTGGGAGGTGTTCCTGGGTGTCGGAGTGCGATGTACAGCGGGGGATTCGTCCCCTCGTAGGATCTCGCAAGCTGAGAAGGAGTGCGGCGTTTCCATCAGGAAGCCTAGCTAAGAGTAAACCAATACCAAGATCTGCCATCGTCCTGGTAGCAAAGTCGCATTGCGGCAAATCTCTCTCTGATCCACAAGGGCTGCGACTGCCCGTGATGGTGAAGATCTGGAGCAGACTTTGGCCAGGCTGATCTCTGGATTCTAGGGAACCACAATGGTTTAACCAGCAAATCTCCGATAAGTGGCGATTATGCTGGGGCAACCAGTGAGGACGGGCCGTTCAAGTGTTTAGTATCTACATATATAATAAACGATGTGCTTTGAGTAACTCCCACGTCCGACTTTCTATTAACCTCGGCATTGATGGAATAAGTCTTTTTACTTCTGTTTAGCAAACGCGAGGTGTTTTATCAACAATGTGATTGAAAGGTAAGGTTCACAAGGTGTTCAATGTGATTGAAATTTTGGTTTAGCATTTTCTCTGTTTGTTTATGGAGGTGTTTGGCCATGTAGATTGCAGTCAACGTGACCTTTCCAGGCTCTGAAGAAGGCGAAATCCGCCGAAACGTCAGCTTGTACGTAAATAAAGAAATAAAATAACACCTCGTGTTTGCTAAACAGAAGTAAAAAGATGTGCTTTGAATTCAGTCGTTCTTGGTTTATTGAAACTGTTAACTGTGGATAATTCAGTAATGTAAGGATTTTTTTTTTATTTTACACGTCTCAACATCACGTACCGTGGAAATATCATTAGTTCTCATATTCGTCTCGTCTCCTGGCATTCACACTCAACGAAAGTGTTCTGCCATTGCGCCTATATTCGGTAGCGGCGGGATCTCTATTTTTACTTGTGAATATCATTGGATATTGATTAAGTAGGTTCTCTCTGGATTTTTAGGATAATTGTTCTAGGTTGAATCCATATCCTGATCACAGCTAGAAATCAGCTGATCAGTTACTGTATTTCAATTATGTTAGGAGAACCGGTGGCAAGTTACCGTCACTGTGAAACAGTAAACAGGAAGAACGATATTTTGTTTATTATTTGTGTATCGACGCAATAATTGTAGTCGTGCTTGAAAACAGTGATATTCGATTAAGAAGACGTTTAACGAATTGTTGGATGAGGATGAGAGCAATGGTTTCGTATTCAAACTCATTCAACTTCTGCAGTTTCAGTCTTAACCATTTTATTTACTGCCTACTTTTTTTTCCAATGGCAGGAGGTATTGCGAAATATAACTTCAACGGTGCTGAGATATTTGCAAAACTCCAGACCACAGGTGTCTGTGGTGGGGAACAAAAGCGCTATTGTCCTTTTTGGGGAGTAACGAGTTCACCACCACACCATGCGGGTCCTTCGTTTCGTCTGTCTCCCAGCTACCTCTATCGATCTCTGCCATCAGCAATCACCCGTCAGCGGGTTTGATCTAGGGAGCCCAAATTGGTAATTAACCCAATTGCAAAACTAAAGCCTCAGCTTAACCTTTAACTAAGAGATGCTGCATGCATTTAACTCCATTCGTAGCGTAGCATCATAGGTGATTAGTCGATTATCTGGCCTGAACAGTCATTCTCGTTGGCCTACTAACATTGGTTTTATTCTCATAGGTATTAAATTTCTCATTTATTCTCGTAATTTTAAAGCATCTCTTAGTTAAAAAACTAAAGTCTCAGCTTAACTGGGTTCATTGCCGATTCGGGCTCCCCAGGCTCGTTGACGAGTGATTGCAAATGGTAGAGATCGATAGAACTAGCTGAGAGACAGGCGAAGCGAAGGACCCGCATGGTGTGGTGGTGAACGCGTTTCTCCCCGGAAAGGACAATAACGTGCTCGTTCCTCACCGCAGACACCTGCGGTCCGAAGTTTTGCAAATGTCTCAGCACCGTTGACGTTATATTTCGCAATATACTTTTCAGTTTCAGTTGCGAATGCGAGTTGAAGCGCTGTTGTAGAAAAATAATGGGTTTTTCCTATGACTAATTGTGCATACATTTCTACAGGACTTTCCCATTTCGTGGCAGTACTTCTCTGCTACAAAATCTTTTGCAGTTACCTATACATGGTATTGTATGATTCCATCCGCTGAAAACAAGAAACGTCTCTTCATAATATAACCCTGGTGTGAATTCGACTTTAAGAGGTGTTTAAGAGTTTAGCCTCTGTTTACGCACTGAAGTGAGCATCGTCAGTTGTCGTATAGGCTCCTGCCTCCACTGATCTTCACACTGTGATTGAGAAATGGGTCATTTTGGCGGTGTTAAAAAATTGCAGAATACATAAATTGACGACTGTTTTGCTGGCATACGTTCAATACATACATCACGCTATTCATCGATCATTTTCATCTTTCCCTTATTTTCCGACGGAATGTTATTGCACTAATAAAAATTAATCAAAAACTAGTTAAAATCGTTGCACTAAATTATTCCAAAGTTCGTCAGATTGTTTTTAGTAGAACAGCTTTGACTAGCATCTTCAGGCGGTCATCGTCGACTAACGATGAAGGCTGTGGACCTTCTTCGTAATGAACTCTCATGTCTCTGGTGCCGAAACTTCGAGGACCATCTAAGCACTGTGTATTCGGCTGCTCGTTTCCGGTTTATCTCTTTAAAAAAATTTGGATTTAAACCTTTCCTAAGGTCGCGTGTAGCCCAGTGCTCCGAAGCGCCCTTCGATACACGGGATCGATCTCCGCTTCCGAAGCTCACTCCATCCATTTGGAATCGGCAAATTGGTACCAGACGTGTCTGGAAGGATAGCAGCACTGTCTCGATACATCAGCGTGCCACCGCGAGTAATTGTGAAAACCAGTTATGTATTTAATCACCTCCAACGATGTTTAATGAAGTTGAATGCATGGCGCATCCCTCAGGGATTGATCAACGCCGATAGCTTTATGCTTTTATCCTTTATACCTTTCCTGTCCAAATCTGAACTCATGATGCAAAGCGAAATGATTCTTGTTCTTTGGGAGCATTATTTAAAATCGTTCAAGAATCACTGTGAAATGGTCTCAAAAAGGGTTGTAAGGAGAAATTTCCTTATATGGGAATACACCTTACGATGGTATGCAGCAAGAATGTCAACAAAAAAGATTTATTTCAACATTATCTATAGTCAATCCCAACGATGATGAGATAGTTCCCAGGATCGACTTTCTATTAACCTCGACACTGGAGTATAAATACGTTTTGTTCAGCAATCGCGAGGCTGTTATACAGCATAAATTTACTTCCATAGAAAAGCACACAATACAATACAACACAACAGTAGCTGACGTTTCGGCAGTATCACCTTCTTCAGAGCCTGGAAGGGTGTGCTGATATACAATTTATTAGGCCAAACACTTCAATAACACACAATAAACATCATAACATCGTTATAACATCCCGCAATGAATAGCAGGGAGGAATGCTCAGAGGTCACACGAGACCTGGCCCCGTATCTTTGGATCAATTTCTGATGTGGAGTGGCGTAGTCATCAACCACATGCGACTATAATTAGTTGTTCTAACCATGCTCATTGGAAGTTACGTAAAAAAGCGGCTCTGAAGACGGCGATACTGCCGAAACGTCAGCTACTGTTGTATTGTATTGTGTTTTTCTGTGGAAGTAAACGTATGCTGTATGACAACCTCGCGATTGCTGAACAAGAAAACGATGATGAGATATTTGCAGAACTCCGAACCGCAGGTATCTGCTGTGTGGAACGAACGCGCTATTACCCCTTCCGGAGGCTAAGGCGTTCACCACCACACCATGCAGGTCCTTTGTTAATTCACTCGTATATTATATATATATATATATATATATATATATCCGTCCATATGACCGCCGTAACCGCCTATATGTCCGTCTATGTGAAACAAAAAATTGTGTAATTTGCCCTTATGGCAGGAATAGTAGTAATTACACGAGTTTAGTAGGTACGATATATCTGATCTTTTGCAATATTTGCGGAGACGAATATATTGGCGAAACGGGCAGACCATTATAGATCTGTAGAAAAGAACAGCTAGATGACTGCTGTGTGGAACGAACGCGCTATTACCCCTTCCGGAGGCTAAGGCGTTCACCACCACACCATGCAGGTCCTTTGTTTCGCCTGTCTCTCAGCTAATTCTCTCGATCATCAGCAGTCACCCATCAACATGATTGATCTGGAGAGCCCACATAGTCATTTAACTCAGTGATTATCCAGTGATACAATCATTTTTAGAGTCGTATATGGTTCACAACCAACATCAAAAATCAATGCGAAGACACGGGGCGAGATCACGCCTGGTATCACTGGGATAAACGACAGCCTATATTTATAGCGGATATGGCGACGTGTCATTTGGAACGCCCAGCAAATATTTCTGCACGGAATTTATGTCAGCCGAGCTTGTTCAGTGACAGTTTGTCTCGATGTTTCTATGCCTTGGTTCACTGACATGCCTCTAGTTTTTGTATTAAAGTTGTAATTGTAATTTCTTGCAATGATCTGATCTCTTGTAGCGATTGTGGAGATGAATATATTAACGAAACAGGTAGACCTTTCAGTATCCATATAAAAGAACAGCTAGATGACAAACGAAAAGCAAGACAAGGCGCGCCACTAGGCACGCATAGGATAGAAAGGCATAACGGAGACGATTTTGATATAAAACTCGCTATCCTCACATAGGATGTCAAAACACCAGCGCACAAACTCCTTGAGATTTTTTGGATAAATGCCAAGAATCCTAGAATGAATAGCAGGGAGAAATGCACAGAGATCAGACTTGATTTCGTCCCGTACCTTCGCATCGACTTTTAATGTGGGGTAGTGCATCCATCGACCATAGACGACTCTGATAAGCTGTTCTTCCTCAGTGGAAGGCACGTAATGAACCGTGTGTTTCTGAGAAGCTATTGCCCATGTAATTGCCATTTAAATTTTCATCTTCCTGTATATGTTTCTGAAGCGTTTGGCCTAGTAAATTGTATATCACTGTATCCTTTCAAGCTCTGAAGAAAGCAATACTGCCGAAACGCCAGCTTTAACGAAATAAAGATCTCGTGTTTGCTCAACAAGATTATCGAGAAGTATATAAAGGATAAAGGTCTCGGGGTTGATCAATCCCTGAATGATGCGCCACGCACTCGACTTCATTAAGTTTCGCTGGAGGCGAATGATTCATGTCTGGCCTTTATAATGAGACGCGGTGGCTCACTGCTGTATCGAACCAGTCCTACTATCCTCCCAAACAAGTCCGGTACCAATTCACTGAACCCTGAGGGATGGAAGGCTTGGTGTGCCAGAGGCACGGAAGTCCATCCCGTAACACGATGTTGTTGCTCAGTGAATCGTTGATTTTTGCTGCTGCCAAGTTTTCGATGAGAATTTTAAAAGTTCGACTTTCGTTCACAATTCACCAGTTGCCAAAAAAAAAGCCACTTCTGGTGCTAACTGTTAAGAATGTTTCGAGATGGGTTTTCATGGTGATTTGAAGGCAGACGAGTTTATCAGCTTACAGATTTCCGTTATTCTTGCGTTTGTTTTATTCCATTTTTATTTATCTGCCATTCCTTCCTTTCCTACATGTATTCATTTAACACTTACTTTTAATTCTGTAAAACCCTGCACTTTTTATTGTTTCTGCCGCTTGGTTTCACCTTGTAGCAGCGCTATGCATTAGATTGTTATACGCTCCATTCGTGGCTGTCGCTTCGATTCCGTTCATACGAACTGCTTCGTTTTCCGGTTTTCACAACCTTAAGCTTCTAAGTTCATCATCTAATTGGTTAACATAGCACTAACAACATGAGAGCTGAAATTTTTTCATATATTTTGAAAATATTACCATATTGCAAGGCTTGAATGAGGTTCTTATGTTTTCGATGTGTTCGCCTTCTTGAGAAACGGAATGAGTCGAGTCGACACTTCGCAGTCGTTCATCCTTGTGTTATGGGTCTTCGTAGTCACACGTAGTCAAATTTTCTGAATTGATGAACAGCTCGAATGAGCACAGATGATTCCCAGATGGTTTCCATAAATCATTGACTGCTGGACAACAATATCCTCCATTCATTCACTGCCTCAGGGATTTTTTTGAATGAAACACAATCGTAATGATGCCATCCCCTTGGCAATATGCCAGTCACCGACATCGAGAACGCTTCTCCATTATTTATGCGAGAAAATGCCCTATCAATAGTAAACACGGCTGAACTAGAGAGAAACATATTTGTCAATTTACTCTAGTATCCTCGTTCTTAAGGCTTCTCCTCTGTGTACACGATTTTCCTTCGTGAGCGAATACAAGACTGCTAATACAGCATTTATTAATACAGAATAGCTGAGGTTTTGGCTATTTCTCCACATTCAGAGCTTGCAAAAAGGTCAAATTGACGTGTAGTCTGCCCAGCGAAACACTTCATAACCTTAGCAGATAAAACTTACCAGATGGATTTGCGTGTTTTTAAATTGTTAAGCTCACACAAGGTCGATAAACATTAAACATGAATTTGCATTTGGATTATAAACTGCTTCCTTCAAACACTCACTGTTTTGTTACTTGTAAGTCTTCCAGTGGAGAGCAACCCCCAAAGAGTAATACATGTGCGAGGAATGTGCCTGGGTCAGGTCATAGAATCAGCCTGAGGTATCGCTAGGTCACGGGTGACCACAAACAAGGTGCTCTTCTTGTGGTTCATTTTCGGATTTTTGGAGTTTATCCAGAACGCTTCGAGAGGAATATGACGTTTACATCAACATCTTCTCTGTGCTATTCCTCTATGTCCTAACCGAGCCTGATGGAATATTTGGTTTCAATTAAATTTAGCGACTAGGTGTTCTTTTACACGGACACACAGTGCTTCACCTGTTACGCCTTTTACTGATCCGGATCAATGACTGATCAATGCCGGGGTTAAAAGAAAGTCAGCCTTGGGATCAGCTACGTTATCGACCTTTGTATTCCGTTCTTGGTCAAAATTATTTTCTCATTCGATTTTCATTATACCGATATATTATGGTTGTTTCATAAGATATTATGCGATGATTACTTCCACTTTCGTATAGGTTTTGTGTTTTCAATGTTGTTTTCTTTTCCTTGTAATCAAATTTTCGTTGCTCTTTGATTTTGAGAATCGCATAAGGAATTCTCCCTGTGTAAAGTTCATGCATAGTATTCTTAATTTTCAAGTTTCATGGTCGAACCGTCTTTGTATTTTCTTCATAAAACGGCCGACTTGACCGTTTGTTCACTCTCGTTATTCTACCTACTCTGTTGACGGATTTCCCCTTTACCATGTTGTGTGGAACTATTTGAGTGGCCGGCTTTAGTGTAGATCACCTGTATCACCTGTAGTACCGATGATCGTCGAGTGGTTCGAGCGGGCGACAGTAAATCCTCCATTTTTCCCTGTCGCGTGCAAGAGTCGCCCAGTGGGTTCTGCTCGCTTTAGGGACTCGTCAAGCATCACACCTTTCTTCCTATCTCAACTGAATCAAAGACCTTCTGTAAGTCGATGAAAGTGAGACAGAGCGGTCTTTTGTACGCTCGTGGTACCTCAATGAGCCTCGTTATCCTGTGAATGTAGTCCATCGCACGAAATCCTTACCGAATCCCAGCTTGCTCACATGGCTGTCCTTCGTCCGGTGTTCTGTCAGTCATGTTTAAGATGACTCGAGTGAAAAGTTTGTAGACGACAGACAGGAAGCAGATTGGGCGATAGTTGCCTATATAGTGTAAGT
This sequence comes from Angiostrongylus cantonensis, assembly GCA_009735665.1. NCBI lineage: Eukaryota > Metazoa > Nematoda > Chromadorea > Rhabditida > Metastrongylidae > Angiostrongylus > Angiostrongylus cantonensis. The sequence continues at coordinate 443,014 of MQTX01000155.1, read as the reverse complement.
CATCCTTCTTGAACAATAACACGGTCTTGCTGGTCTTCCACTGCGTAGGGACCTTGCATTCAGACAGGTAACGTGTGAAGAGCTGAGTCAGTTTGTTTACGAGGACTGGCGGAAGGTTCTTCAGATGTTCTGATCTTATCTTGTCCAGACCTGGTGCTGTTCCATTTTTCACCAACGAAATGACATGTTGAATTTCGGAAGGGAGAACCGGTGGTACAACATATACATCCTCTTTTATTTCATATGACGGAAGGTGGACGTGGCTATCGAAGAGAACTGAGTATTATTCGTGGATGATTTTCTTCATTGCCTTTCTGGACGCTGTTATTGTTCCGTCTGGGCGTCGGAGTTCCCAACAGCCGACCAATGAGTTGAACAAGTTCCAGTTTATGGTGGTTCTGGGACTTCGGTTTTTGAATTTAGCGGCTTTTTCTCCTTTCCTTGAGAAATAAAATCTTGCACGAAGGAGATGGTGGTCTTATCCCGTGTAGAATTTTGTGACAACAACGACATCGGTTAGGCAAAACTTTCTATTTACTATGATGTGGTCTATTTCTTTATGGTACTCTCCATAGGGAGATTCCCACGTCCAGCGTTGAAGATGGGGCTTCTGGAATTCCGAGTTGTCATGGATGGTCTTGGTCGCCATGATAAAGTCAGAGAGCTGTTCACCCTGTTCGTTCCATTCTGATCCGTGGGTCCTAATGGTGGTCTTATCCCGTGTAGAATTTTGTGACAACAACGACATCGGTTAGGCAAAACTTTCTATTTACTATGATGTGGTCTATTTCTTTATGGTACTCTCCATAGGGAGATTCCCACGTCCAGCGTTGAAGATGGGGCTTCTGGAATTCCTGGGCTCTGAACGTGGGAGCTGGTTATACTCACGGGTAGCTTGCCAGGCTCTCCCAGAGTGGACATGGAGCTTATTTGTTGGAGGCGACTCCTAACCGCCTCCCATATACTTCCCTGTTACTTGATTGGAGGCTTTTGGCCGAATTGACTCGTAGAATACAATCCGCATAAAGCGAGAACGCATTCACGCACGCATACTGCATGAATACTCCTAGCAAATACAGAAAGTATGTGCCAAATCGGCGCAGCAGAAACAGAGAGTCCATCCCCTGGATCCACCTGCGTCTCAGGGAAGCAAAGGTCGCTTTTGGTCCGCGATTACCTCCCTATCCGCCACCTGGAGACGCACCACGTAGCCTCGCGACTAACCGGCTCGAGATCCCTCATATGAGGGAGATCCGTGGTTAATGTAAATACTGTAGAGTAATCACACCACCAGCAAAATTACTCAAGCTTAGGACTTCGATATTTCCATGCGTACGCCCAGCTAAGGACATACCTATACCAAGAACTGCTTACTTTCTGTGCTGAAATTTCTCTTCGATTAACAAATGTCGGCAGGTATCATGTCTCTGGGGTTGTTCTTTGAACAGCAAGGTAGAGCTTTCTTGGCATTCCATGAAAAGGAAAACATTCAACTACCAAAAAAATACCATTATCGAACTGAAATTTGAGAAGACAAGTTATCCAAGAATGCAGTGAAGTAGTCTTGGTAGGTATCTTCTTCCATTTGGGATAAATCTTTTGTGCAAGATGTGTTCTCGAAAACTGCCGTTCTCACCATCGCTAATTAAGGCTTTTATCCTTCAATAATGTTTTTTATCACTCTTTTAAATAATATATTCGCTCTTGAAGATGTATTACATAACAGTGAGCGTTTCGCTTTCTTACGAATGCTTTTCAAAGCAGTATCATCTAAGCTGCAGCAACTTCTTATTCAAGCATTAAAAAATGATCATAAATTATGCAGATGTGTTCTGCTTCTAAGCGAATGTCTAGTCATTCAGCGAATATCGGTCGGTTTATTTAAGTTCATTGAATGCACTTTAGTATTTCTCCGAAAATATCTTTAATACATTTCTACGTCAAACTGGTATTTAACTAAACACGGATGTATTTAACTAAACACGGAAAGTGGATGATGTTCACACGGTGTTTCTAACGTATGTTGTGCCTGAACTTTAAGAATTCAGTTTCAACTGTTACAGAATATTCTCAAATCGTGTGTGCATAGTAAATGCTTAAATATCCAATATACACTGTAGTGAGAATCTTGTCTTTTTCCGTTAAAGGAGAAAGGATGAAGCTCTCGGCGTTGATCAATCCCTGAGGGATGCGCCATGCATTCGACTTCATTAAGTATCGTTGGAGGTGATTGAATGCATATCTGGCCTTTACAATGACTCGCGGTGGCCTGCCGATGTATCGAGCCAGTGCTGCTATCCTCCCAGACAAGTCTGGTACCAATTTGCCGACCCCGGAGGGATGGGAGGCTTGGTGGGCCATGGGCGCTTTTCACGTGCGGGCCGCAGTGGCGCCTCCAACCACTGCGCCACACGCGCCCTTTTCCGTTAAATGTCTGAAAGTGGTCGCCATCATTGGCTGCAGGTCCTCATTCAACATATCCTCATCATCATCATGGCTCATCTAATCTCTTAATTCGTTGAGAAAATAAAGTCACGTTGATGGTTTAGACGGCTTTCATTCATTTGTTATGTTCAATTTAGAATTCGCTCAACAACCTAATTAAAGTGCGAAATGATGTGAAGGATCAGGATTTCTACTTTGATCGACTCTAGAGAGCACGCCGTTCATTCTTCTCCATTCATAACGTCGCACTGGTGACTAAATCGATATTTAGCCTAACGAATGATTTCTGAGCCACACCGTTGCATCGGATAAGCTCTGCTACCCTCTCAGGCATGTTTGCCGATTCCGAACGGACAGAACACTTGATTTACTCAAGAGTACAAAGCTGGACAATTGATGACCATGTATCACTGAATTACTATGGAAATTGAATTTAAACAAGAGTACTGACATGACAGTTATGCCATGATTTTCCTCCTTTTGGCATTAAAATTGCGGTGAGAGGAAAAAAATTATGGCTGGCTTAGGCGGTGTTATGCATGAGATTGGAATAGATGGTCGTTTGCAGCTTCCTCGTTTCCTCGGATTTCAATCGATCGTACATTTCTCCTCCTTGAAATTGTTGAGCAGAACTCTTCATCTTTTTTAAGGCTGTTGCTCTAAGTGTTCTTTGCTCATGAGCCAATCTTTGCGGCCAGCATTTTCTCCTTCTTTACGTATTTTTAACTTTTTCGGCTTTCTTCATTCAGTCTAGTAGATTTTCTTGTTGCCTTAATTTCTGCGCTATTTATTTTATGTAGGACGTCATTATTAGACTCGGAATACTGTTTTCATAATGATTTGCCTTATAAACAAAAAAATTCACTAATCCAGGAGAGTGTTTCATCCTATGGTCGAAAGTGAAATCCGATCGGTAAACTCGGAGTGGGACAATCTTTCGTTGGATGGAAGCTCACCTTTAACGGTACGTTGTAAGAAAATTTCCATCTTTCTCAAAAACCCATTAAATTGAAGAACATGTTAATGAACTACTGCCTTCTATAGAGAGCTTAAAGATTTTCATTACTTATTCTTTGTCATATATTCGTATATATCTATATATGAATGTGTTCATCTGTACTGACGCGGATAGCTTAATCAGTGCCTACAGACGCCCTGCAATACGCCCATGGTCAATGTTTGGATCCCACGGGACAAACAAGGCTGTCCATATCTCAGAGGTCGAAAAACTGCCATCAGACTTGTCTGGGAGAATAAAATCATTTAACTGACTTATTAATGGGCTACGGTAAACTAATCTATAGCCAAACTATGTACTCAGTCACCTTTTGATATCATGAATGGGTCGAACGCATGGCGTATTTCTAATAAGTAGATCAATGACGAGTGCCTTATCCTCTATCATTTACATACGTATAAATACATGCATGTGTATACATCTGGTGTAGTGGTTGGAGGCGCTATTGCGTCATGCATGTAGAACTGATCCCAGCGCCCATGGCCTACCAAGCATCTCTATGGAGTCTGCAAATCGGTACCAGACTTCTATGGAAGGATAAAAGCACTGGCTCAATACATCAGTACGCCACCTGAGTTGTTGTAAAGGCCAGGTATGCATTCAATCACCCCCAAACGATGCTTAATGAAGTCGAATGCATGGGGCATCCCTCAGGAATTGATCAACGCTGAAAGCTTTATCGTTTTATCCTTTATATATAAATAAATAAATATGTATATATATATACGCATATATATAAAATGAGCGATGCGCCATGCATTCGACTTCATTAAGTATCTTTTGTGGTGATGGAATGCATGCCTGGCCTTTACCGTGGTGACCCGT
>MQTX01000155.1:307859-438543 GCA_009735665.1 Angiostrongylus cantonensis | reverse complement strand
GAGTTACTCGAGCGGGCGCCAGTAAATCCTCCATTTTTCCCTATCGCGTGCAAGAGTAGCCCAGTGGGTTCTCTTGGCTTTAGGGACTCGTCGAGCATCATATCTTTCTTCTAAGCTTTTGGTGAAGAACTCTGACTATCGTGTCGGTGGTCTTCCTGCAGTACGTTTAATATCCCGAGGAATACAATCACTAACTGCTCTTGTCCATCGGTTATCATTCATACACATTACGTGTCCGGCCCCCCTTATCTTCGACTGTTTGGAGTACAGAACGGCACCTTGATTTTTGATCGTGACGCAGGTCGGAGCTTCGGATCCAATCTCTTACTTGTGTGAAACGGGTTACTCCTAGCATCGTCCTTTCGATTGTGCGTTCAACAACGCTGAGTGATCTTTCATCCTGCTTACGCAGCAACCAGGTTTCTGACGCATACGTTAGAGCAGGAAGAACAGTTGAGTCGAAAGGACGGACACGGAGTCGGGGGTTCTTTGTTCTCTTCACTACATCCTCGATGCTCTTGAAAGCCCTCCAAACCGCTCGTTTCCTTCTGCTCAGCTCTGGAGCTAAGTCGTTCATAACATCGATTTCCCGACCGTGATAGGCATAAATGGAGCATTCGGAAATATTCATTCCTTTGAGCGTGAATGGGGCAGACGCAACCATTCCGTTTCTCATGAACATCGTTTTTGTGAGATTTAGTCGAAGACCAATCTTTCCAAACGCTTTATCAAAGTTAGCAACCATGCGTTGCGCTTGGCTAATGTCTGGTGTTATAAGAACGATGTCATCAGTAAAGCGAAGATGGTGTATCTGCCGACCATTGATTTTCACTCCCATATTATCCCACTCCAGTGTTCGCATGACGTTCTGGAGGGTGGCTGTAAATAATTTTGGTGAGATTGTGTCGCCCTGCCTAACTCCTGTTCTGACGTCAACGTTAATATCGTTGTAGAATGGTGAAATCTTGGTATTTTTGTGCAACTCACGAATAATCTTTATGTGCTGAATATTTACTCCTTGACTACCAAGGGCTTCCATGACTGCTTCTATCTCAGTTGAGTCAAAGGCCTTCTGTAAATCAATGAGAGTGCGACAGAGCGGTCTTTTGTACTCTCGCGATATTTCAATGAGCCTTGTTATCGTGTGAATGTAGTCCATCGCACGAAATCCTTTCCGAATCCCTGCTTGCTCACATGGCTGTCCTTCGTCCGGTGTTCTGTCAGTCATGTTTAAGATGACTCGAGTGAAAAGTTTGTAGACGACAGACAGGAAGCAGATTGGGCGATAGTTGCCTAAATCGTGTAAGTCACCCTTCTTGAACAATAACACGGTCTTGCTGGTCTTCCACTGAGTAGGGACCTTGCATTCAGACAGGTAACGTGTGAAGAGCTGAGTCAGTTTGTTTACGGGGACTGGCGGAAGGTTCTTCAGATGTTGTGATCTTATCCTGTCCGGACTGGTGCTGTTCGATTTTTCACCTACGAAATGGCATGTCGGATTTCGGAGGGAGAACCGGTGGTACAACATATCCATCCTCCATCCATTCGATTTTTCACCTACGAAATGGCATGTCGATTTCGGAAGGGAGAACCGGTGGTACAACATATCCATCCTCCATCCATATCCAATAGAAAGTCGATCCTGGGTACTATCCATCCTCCTTTATTTCATATGACGGGAGGTAGACGTGGCTATCAAGGAGATCTGAGTAGTATTCATGAATGATTTTCTCCATTGCATTTCTGAACGCTGTAACTGTTCCGTCTGGGCGTTGGAGTGCAATCATCTTAGTCTTGTAATTGACGAAGCTTCGGCGTACTTTGCGAATGCTTTTCCCAGCCTTTCAGCTTCGACCGTTACTGCTGCTTTTCTCTCTTTAAGGTCTTCTTTTATCGCATGTCTGCATTGTTTCGCAAGTTCGGACTTTAGTTCACAGTTGCCTGCAGCTCGTGCGGTTCCACGCTGGTGTGTCATCTTGAGTGTTTCTGGGAACAGACGTATCTTGGTGACTTCCGATCTCTCGGCTTTCATAGCGCGAACGTGATGGTCTTGAATGAGCCGATCGTATTCCTCGTCGATGTTATCGACAACGGCATCTTCCTAACAGCCGACTGATGAGTTGAATAAGCCCAATTTGTGGTGGTTTTGGGACATCGGTTTTTGAATTTAGCGACTTTTTCTCTTTTCCGCGAAAAATAAAATCTTGCACGAAGGAGACGGTGGTCTGATCCCGTGAAAAATTTCAGGACAACAGCGACATCGGTTAGGCAAAGCCTTCCGTTTACTATGACGTGGTCTATTTCGTTAAAGCACTCTCCATTGGGAGGCTTCCGTGTCCACCGTTGAGGATGGGGCTTCTGGAATTGCGAGTTGCCATGGATGCTGTTGGACGCTGTGGTCCAGGCATATATGCAGTTACTATCAACACCTTTTGCTGTTATACGGTACGGTTACCGCACACAGTATTAGCCTCTTTCGTCCCTACTGTCTTCTCTGAATCGACGATTGCGCTTGTGTTTATATCTTTTATTAATTATGTAGTTCTGATATTACAGTAGTCACAAGTGATAGCCATGAAACCCTTAGGTTACCCGTTTGGGGATATGATGAATAGGAACTCCAGCGCTTTAAATTTAAGAAATGCATTCGGGTTAAGATTTCAGAAATTTAAGGATTTTTCAGTAAGAGTTGTGCATTTAAAAAGAGGTGCAATCTGAATCTGTGCTGGTAGGATTTACATGTATGTCTTAGGTGTTATTCGTTTGAAAAGGGCAACATAATTGTTTCTTTAAGCGTACTAATGGAATCGATATACCGAAAATTATACGCACATCACCAGGATCTTCGGTAGGACACAAAATGAGTGAGTGTTAACAGTACTTGTTTATCGACTAATTCCTCCAAGACCTTAAAGAGAAGGCTTAAACAGGTTTTTTCTTGCGATCTTGATTAAACTGATTCCATAATCACATGCTATTCTCGTAATGAAGGTTGTGAGTGTACCTCATTCTTATCAGTGCTAATGTGAATAATTAGCTACTGATAGTTAAAAAAAAGTACAAAAAGAGGAACGTAAATCAAATCTTTTTTCCTTTTATTGTTGTCCTTGTGAAGGGGACAACGAGCATTTCTTAAACAGCCGTAAAGTTGTTGATGGTTCTGCTTTCCGATTTGTTAACATTTTCACAGGGAGGTAAGTAACCGTGAAATCTCCTTGCTGGAGAAACAGACTCTGTGGAGATCGTTTATGTGTTTATATTTAATCAGGAGCTTCTTTATTTCGTTTTAATAGTTTTGAAAGCGCCGTCGATATCAACTGCATCTGGCAAGAGACCATGCTGATCTCATCACCACATCTCCAGTTTTTTCTTCGTTTTTACTCCTTTTTATTTTATTTTCTTTCTAATAGTATCTTTTGATTCTAAATTTCCTCTTCACCACCGCTTGTGTTATTCCAGTTTTTTATGATAAGCGTCGTTCAGCTCCCATACGTTGTTCAACGTCTCTCCTGTCCAATATTAAACAAAACAGTTGATGTTAAGCTCAGTGGTGCACGGCTTGGTCAATAATTCACACAAAAACCTTGTCCTTGTTTATTCTTGAATTATCCTACGCTTGATTTTCTCTATTCGATGAAAAAAATTCTTCCCATTAATTCTATTCGATATGTTGATGAATAAGAAATGGAGGATCTTTTAAGGAATGAAGACAATTTGAAAATGTGGTTCCTTTTTCGGATCGAAGCGTCTGTTTACGACGTTACTGAAGCAGTGCGATTCCCAGCTTCTTGAGTTTGCCGTGATTAGGATATAAGCTGGAAACGCTATCGTCAGAAAGATTTGTGCTCTTGAAAATGTGCAGTCAAGTTCTAGAAATTTTCTTATATACGGCGTACCTATTTCTATATCAGTGATAAGAAGAGGATAGAGCTCTCAGCGTTGATCAATCCCTTAGGGATGTATTATGCATTCGACATCACCAAGCATTGTTAGAGGGGATTGAATGCATATTGGTCTACACAATGAATCCTTGTAGCCCACCGATGTAACCAGCCAGTGTCGCTATCCTCCCAGGTAAGTCTGGCTCCAATTTGCTGACCACGGACGGATGAAACGTTTGCTGAGTCGCCTGTTGAACCTATGTGTTTTGCAGGTTTCCTCTAACAACAGTGCTACACGCTCTGTAGAGGTAACTATCAGTAGTAGAATAGAGGAACCTCAATGGATTTCGTTTCTTCTTCTTTGTTGTTCGTGTTTCATTTTCGAGTAGAATTGAAAACGTGCAAAACACATGTAAAAGGGGGTGATGGGCGTTTAACATGTGGAGTTATAAAAGTCGGAAGCTTTTATCCTGATAATTTCAATATTGATGGGTTGATTACCACATCTTGGAATGTCCCGTAAGAGACTTCCGATTTTGAGCGGAAGCTTTAGTCTAAGTTTAAACACAAAATTTTTCCAACTGCTTGAAAACTTAAATATTCCATCCACATTCAAATTTAAATCTCCACATCTGATAGAGTAGTTATTGAAAGTGTTTATGAGCGCTTTTTTGGGTAACCGAATGTTTTCATGTAAACGATATTGTCGAAACAATTGTGAAAGTGGTAATCCACCAGTACGAGGAAGAGCTTTACATTCTAACTCGTTCAGCTTCGGCGACCACTACTTTTGAAATCCGAAGCGCTGAATATTCCTTTTCAAAAAAATTTAGCCCTCAAATAAAACGTCTATTCTTCATCTTCTCCCGTGGCAGGGCGCGTATGGCGCAGTGGGTGGAGGCGCCACTGCGGCGCGCATGTGAAATGCACCCATGGCCCACCAAGCCTCCCATCCCTCCGAGTTCGGCAAATTGGTACAAGACTTGTCTGGGAGGATAGCAGCACTGGCTCGACACATCGGTAGGCCACCGCGAGTCATTGTAAAGGCCAGATATGCATTCATTCACCTCCAACGATACTTAATGAAGTCGAATGCATGGCGCATTCCTCAGGGATTGATAACCGCCGAGAGTTTTATCCTTTATCCTTTTTTTATACAAAACGGGGTAGAAATGTAAGTTTGTTTTTGTTTTTTGTTAATCCAGAGGAATGCGCAATTTCCATGACTTGTCTTCCTTTGATTTTGATTTGCTGCATTTGGGTACTCAGTTAAGGCTCAGTTTTTTTATAGTATTTCGAAACCATCGTCTTTTCTATATAAATGTATAGTCTTCCCGACGGCTTAAGTCGTTGCGTGTTTTATGCGCCTTCTTTATTGCTTTCAAATTCTCATATCTGTCATGAAACCTTGGAGACCAACGGTACAGCATTGGTTCGCCACCACTTTTGATATTGCAGTAGGACACTCATAAATGAAAGTATTGCTAGTGAAAATTTAAAAGAACGCTGAAAACTTTTATATTGTAACATTGGACCTTTTAGACTAGCTAGTAACAATCCATATTTGTCTACATCTCAACGTCTATGTAGCAACAATGCATGTAGCGCAGTGGTGGTGAGATGTGGTGTGCAATGGCGCATACCCTTTTGTTCACTCTCGTTCTCCTACGCAAATAATTTCTTCTTATCCATGCTTCCGAGGTCGTCAAATCTCTGTCAGTATTGCCTGGGAGAATAGAAAACACTGGCTCAATGCATGGATACGCCATGGCAAGTAATTATAAAGGCAAAATGTGCATTCAATCACCTTTACGATGTTAATGGAGTCGAATGCACAGTGTGTCCTTATTAGAACGATCACGCTTTACACGCTTTGGATTTGAACAATAGGCCAGGAATTCTATTGTAACTTCGGAACCGACTTTCCTTGAACCTCGGTGTGCTTAATCAATATGTATTCTTTCTTTTATGAGCTTACACGAGGTTGATAATTATTATTTTCGGCTAACGTTTCGACGTCTTCGTCATCATCAGAGCCGATGATCCGAGTCGATGGTCCACGCTTGTTATTTGTCTCGATGTGGCTGCTTTGCCTTCGTGTCGAGTTAGGCCTTCCTCAGTGGTCCATCTCCTCGAATGAGGCACACTCATTCATCATATCATTCAGTGATGCCCTTTTATACATGATGCTGGTGGAATGAATGAACTGAATGAGTGTGCCCCATTCGAGGAGATGGACCACTGAGGAAGGCCTAACTCGACACGAAGGCAAAGCAGCCACATCGAGACAAATAACAAGCGTGGACCATCGACTCGGATCATCGGCTCTGATGAAGACGAAGACGTCGAAGCGTTAGCCGAAAATAAATATAATTATCAATCTTTTGTAACTATCTATATCAAAAGATTTTCCGTTACTAGCGGTAGCTTTTTAATGTCGGATTCGCCTCATTAAATACGCTAGCTGTTACTGGACCATTAAAAAAATTGTGCTGTCTCTTCGCTTTTTTATGATTCAAGGCATTGTTTCATATTTCATAAAGGATGAAAGGATAAAGCTCTCGGCGTTGGGGATAAAGCTCTCGGCGTTGATCAATCCCTGAGGGCTGCGCCATGCATTCGACTTAATTAACTATTGTTGGAGATGATTGAATGCATATCTGGCCCTTACAATGACTCGCGGTGGTCTACCGATGTATCGAGCCAGTGCTGCTATCCTCCCAGACAAGTCTGGTACCAATTTTCCGACCCCGGAGGGATGGAAGGCTTGGTGGGCCATGAGTGAGGGAATCGATTCCACGTGCTTGTCGCAGTGGCTGGAGGCGCCACTGCGCCACACGTGCCCTATTTCACAGAAAATGAAAATGTTGCTTATATGTGAAATCTTTATTTTTTTATCTTATTTTATTTGATTCGTCTTCACATCTACTGTGTAGACCTTAGCATTTCTCTCATCCAGTTCGTTACCTCGCATATATCGTCCAAGAGGATCCTCGAAGCTTTTACGTGCGGCTTCGATTCCTTCTTGAAGATTTTCATTTCATCTTGAATGTCGTAGAACACTGGTCGAGCAATTCTCCTTGGAGTCTTGAGATAGCCGGGCTCTAGCGTTTCCAACTGGATTGCAGAGAGTGATTTTTTTGCTAGAATTTTTCCCGGAATCGAGCTAACATTATGCTCGTAATGACGGACACCATTACCACTGTGCTATTCTCCGTTTTAAAAGGTATAATGGCGTGAATATAATGGAAAGCTCTCGTCTATCCGTGCACGTTTATTTGCAATAATCCTATCACCCATTTTATCAGTTGTTTCTTTCAGGCAATTTAACTACTTCTGGTTGATTCTCTCTATTGTCTCTTCATTGTTCATTAGCACACGAGACTAACCAGGTTTGCCACCTCGTGCATTGATTTCAATGTCTAAGGGGCTTCATGTAGTTCACTCTTTCTAGCTTGAATAAACTAAGCTGAGATCATCGTAAAATTTTTTTGGTTGGAGTCTATTAAGAAGCTTTACAGTCTACGCATCTTTGTCATGAGCTTAATTATTTCTTTAAGAATATATTCGTTAGTCCTCTAAACCAAGAAAAAAAAACCAAAACTAAAGCGAGTGGTTTATGTTTTGTCTTCGTAGCCCACTGGGATAATCGTCCAAGCAGAAAGCGATCATGTGCCCTCATTCCTCGTTGATGTTGGCCAACAATTGCGAGACATTTATTTTGGAGGATTCTGGAGGACAGATGGAAAAAGCGAGTCTGAAGAAGGCGATTCTGCCGAAACGTCAACTACGATTGTGTTGTATGTGTGCTATTGCCTGGAAGTAAATGTATGCTGTTTAACAACCTCGCAACTGCTGAAAGAGCAAACGACAAATTAACAAATAGATTTGTTAATCGTCTTTGTTAATCCATCGTCTGAGATGCCAGGTCACGCGTGATGACAAGGCAATCCTCCTTGCGGTTCATTTTTGATTTTTTGAAATTGATTGAATTGAGGGTTATGAAAGTGTTTGGTTGAATAGATCGCATCTCAATTTGACCTTTCCAGGCTCTGAAGAAGGCGAAACCGCCGAAACGCCAGCTATTGTATCCTAGTAAATTCTATAATAACAACCTCGTCTCCAGTAATTGACCAACCAGCATTCTCGTAAATGTTCTCAATGATACCGGCTTATTCTTCCACCTGTTTTTATTCTTTCTCTCAAAATGCTTAGGGTCTTATAGAGATTAAGGTCTTAACGTTGTTTTTCTAGACTGCCGTATAAAAATGCCATCTTGTATCATAGCACTAATCATCGAGTTACTCGAAGTGGCACACGTGGTCTGCAGTCACTACCTTAACGTGTTGCATTTGTCTCTAAAGTGATGCACGCTTTACCGAACAAAAAAAAAAGTCATGCTTCTGCTATAGGAACTTTTCCACTCTGAAGACTGGTAATTTTTTCTGTCTCTCTCCAAGAGTGAAAATGATGTTTAATTTTTGGAGGCAATCTGAGATGACCAACATCATCCAAATCTTCGGAGGCTATCCAACCTGTTTCTTGTCTTCTAGTGAGTTTTGTCATCCCGTTATCCATGTTCACCACACATCTTCGTTATACGACGTTGGTGGTCTCATTCATCGGTCATCCATCTCTTTATGCTAACTGACCTTCCATCGTTTCTCGTGAATTGGGATTTTTCTAAAGATTCATGGTCGTATTTCATCGAGATCAAAGCACATTGTCTTTGTTTGTGAAATATCACTCGAAGAGATTACTATCTCACCAGGAGGAATAAAGTTAGGACGAAATCCTCTATGAAAATATATGTCAGCTAAGGTGTCCGGGATGGCATTGGTTCTCGCACTTTCGAGTAATTTCTCATAATCAATGAAGCTTCGGATAGAGGATATCAAATATCGCCAGCAGATTTCTGACCTTGAAGACCTTGAAAAAACGCTAGCATGTGGTTCATACAGGTTGCTTAGCTAATTCTAGCTTTTTCTCTGGGTTAGGCCTTATTTAGTTCTTCTAAATACATGTATTGCTTGTGAATATCCTTAATAATACCCTCAAAAACATGATCAGGCAATTGTTATGAAGGAATTTCATGCTGCCACTTTTTAAGCAAAACGGTAATAAGCAAGGCAATGCAGGAATGGTTGGGTGTCCATTCCACTTATGTATGTGACCTCATGTGTGTTGCTAGCAGAATATCTAGGTAGTGGTCATTACCTCATAGGAGAACCGAATATCGAAGTATTGTCTGATTCTGTGGTACTCTAGGCTTAATAAAAGGACGGAGTTTTCGGTGTTGGCTAAGTACTGATGAACGCGCCATGCAGTCGACTTCATTACGTATCGTCAGAAATGACTTATTGCTTGTGCGGCATGTGGAATGACTAGCCTACTGATCCATTAAATGGATGCAGCTATTCGCCAAGACACTGGTACGTGTTCACTGATTTCGGAAAGGCGGAAGACTTGGAAAGTCCAGACCGCGTGTCCTCTTATGTATTGTAGGGTACCTGTAACCATAATTCGCTGTGGTAGGATTTGATGCTGTTACAGCACTTCGAATGATTGAACGAGATTTTTCTTTTATTTCATGGCAGTAAATTACAATTCGAACGCACCTAGGTGCCAAAGACTATAATGCGGAAGCTTGAACTCCCAAAAATCCAGACTACACTGCTTCATAGGTTTCCATTTTGTTCTGTTTCCGGCACTTCCCTAAGAATCTATCGATAAGTATCTTCCCATCTTTCTTTCCAGAAATGGTGCCAGCGGTATGAAATATTTTTGTTTTTGTTCGTTGCTTCTTTTTTTTTAGGAATAGAGCAGTATCGTTTGATACATTACATATATGTATTACTCGGTAAGTTGGATGGCTCGTCATATTTTTGTTTTTGTTCGTTGCTTCTTTTTTTTTTTTAGGAATAGAGCAGTATCGTTTGATAAATTACATATATGTATTACTCGGTAAGTTGGATGGCTCGTTCTCACTGGTTGTGCGGCCCCCAGCATAATCTCCATTTTTTTCGGAGTTTTGCTGGTTTAGCTATTGTGGTTCCCTGGAATCCCGAGGACAGCCTGGCTAAAGTCTGCCCCAAATTTTCAGCACGACAGGCAGTCGCAGCTCTCGTGGATCAGAGAGAGATTTACCACCATCCGTCTTTGATACCAGGACAGTGGCGGATCCTGGTATTGGTTTACTTTTAGGTAGGCTTCCTGATGGAAACGCCGGACTCCTCTCAGCTTGGGAGACCCTGCCCAAGGGAATGAATCCCCGCTGTACATCGTGACTCGACACCTAAGAACACCTCTCAGCCACGATGAGGAGGTAAACCGTTGGAAGGTATACATACATATACATATATATGCATACGTTTAAATATATTATACATATACCTTATGTATACCTTTATATATATATATGTATATATGTACATATGTATAAAAAGGTATACCTTCGTATACATATAGAGCGCGTGTGGCGTAGTGGTTGGAGGTGCCCTGCCATACACATGACATTGACATCGTATCCTGCTCAGCTGGCCCCTGAGCCTTCCATCCCTTCGGAGTCGGCAAATTGGTACCAAGCTTGTAGGATGCAAAGGCCAGATATACATTCAATCACCTCCAAACGATGCCTAATGAAGTCGAAAGCACTGCGCATCCTTCAGGGATTGATCAACGTTGAGAGCTTTATCCTTTTTGTCCTTAATGCTTATATATATATAAATATATATATATATATAGTTATTCAAAATCTTGATTATGAATTCGTCGCTTTCTCTCCTAGCAATCGCGAGGTTGTTAAACAGCATACGTTTACTTCCATACAATAACACACATACAACACAATCATAGCTGACATTTCGGCAGAATCGCCTTCTTCAGAGCTTGGAAGGGTACACCAATACGCAACTTACTAGGTCAAACACACGTCAACACATCTTGATTCTTTGTTAAAAAATTGCTTAGTCGGGCCTAGTTTCAGTTGCACCTTCTACGCTCTCGTGGAATCGTAGGTTTTGTGCCAGTCATAATTGGATAAGGCGCGCTGAGCGTGGGCTTTCTGTGTACTTCTCGTTTTCTTCTTTATGTCTGTTTGCTAGGTTTTTTGTACTTTCGTTGTTAAACCAAATTAGAACGACAATGACGTCAAATAGTCTTCGTCTTTGTAGACAACGATTTGATCTGCAACTGCATGTGTTGTACTTTTCGGAGACTTCCACGTCGAAACGGCGATGGTTTTCATTATAATGACAACTATAAAAGGAATCGAATCCTCATCATTAGCTACTCATGGTGATGAGGACTTGATGTGGCCGCTTTTCTTCTGAGAATGACAAAGCGAGAAGATAGAATTTCATGAGAGTATACGAGATATGCAGTGTGTGGTTTCACCTGTCGAGTGAGAGGCTCTTTGCTTTTAATTTTTTTAAAGATCACGTCATATTTGATATTGTTTGCTACATCGAGAAGAAAATAGCGATTAATGTGTTAGAGGGCTGTTCTGACTTAATTTCATCATCATATAGTCATGAATCCATGACTTTTCATTTTTGAATCGGTACCGGGCAGATCCAGTGAGATTTTCTCCCTGAACACGTACTGAATGCTTTCGAACATTGCTCTCCGAAAATTCTCCAAGGAACTCAAAAACTGCCTTGTTAGAGAATTTCCAGATCATCACATGCATTCGCCGGTATTCGTGGATTTTTTTCCTTGAACTAGGCTTCCTTCTTAGACCAGGTGAGCTTCCTTTGGTTAGTCAACGGGCCGCTCAAGGGCGATATAGGGTTGCAAATTTCCAACCCCATACTTCAGTAATTAAACCTTCGCGTTGTCTTTTATAAATAACGATAAGATGATGGACGGGAATTGAAATTAACATCTGTCACTGGCAAAAAGGAGCTTTGCTAACGTATTCATGGCGAGGAATTTTTAAAAAATCAAGTAGTTTAAAAGAAAGGAAAAAGGGAAAGAGACAAAAAGATACGGAATTCAGCGTTAATCAATTCCTGATGAATGCATCACGCGTTCGACTTCGCTAAACATCATTAGAGGTGATTGAATGTATACCTGGCCTATGCAGTGAGTTCCGGTGGTCTGCGATGTATTTAGTTAATGCTGATAACCTCTGAGATAAGTATGGTAACAATTTGAAAACCTCAGAGGTACGAGACGCTTAGTGAAACTGGGCGCGGGATCGAACCAAAGACCACTTATGCATTGCAGGGCACCTCTAACCACTCCGTAGCATGCGCCTCTGGCAAGGAGTTATCTACCATTATATGCCGTTCAGATTGGGTAGATCTTACAGACTACTTGTGTTACAAGGTCAAGATACCTAGGAAGAAAAAACCTAATGAAAAGAAGGTACTGAGGAGTTAAAATGTGAAATCATTTACAATGTACGAGCCAACTTTGCATATGCTTCTGCTATTTTCACAGTGCGCGAAATGCGGTATTGCCAGGACAATGTCTAGCATTTCAACTAAGGAATAAGTGCACGAAGAGAACAAAAAGCGTTCACCGTACTCCTCCGAGCTGAGCTGAGCTGTTGATGGTGTAGGCTGAGTGTTTTCTCGGAGGATGAAAACATTTTAAAGTAATGACTAATTCATGCATTGAAATTAAGGCTAAGTAGTTGTGCATTCAGGCATTTGTCAACCAGTAGCACACCGTGTATTCCATGAAGTGATAAAACACTGAGGAAAATATTTGCTAATTTGGCTAATTTGAATTAGTGGCCGCGTCGGCTACATGTTAATACTTCTCTGTCTGGTCTCCATTTCCGTCTTTTCTCCGTTCATCTGGGAAACATCTATATTGATGTGTTCTATTCTCGTTTACTTTCTGTGGGCTTGCAAACTTCCCGTTTAATTCGCCGTCTCATCCTTTCCTCCTTTCGGTGAGCTCGTTGAGCGCCGTCCCTGATTTATTGGTGCCTCTCGAAAAGTGACGATTTGGTCGGCCGCGTGGAAGCTTGGTAGGGATTTCTAAACAATGTACGACGTTTCTGTCCTAATCGGGCACTGCATTATTCACCGCAGTTCGGCAGCGAACAGCAAAGACGTGGGATCCTTATCAAACTTTCTTATGTGATGAATGCCAAACGATGGAAGAGTTGTAGAATCGTAGACAGGATTATTTTTCTTAGAAATAGTGGGTTGACTGCCTGGTAAATGATTGCTAATAGCGTAGCGTTTATTTCAACCCTCCAATCATTTGAGCACCGCTTAAATGAGGCATCCTCACCCGAAGTATTTTTACTCTTAAAGTTATGATTTTATGTCTCTTACAAAAGTTGCATATAGTGCGTGTCCTAAAGCTCTAAGAAAAGTGGACGCACTGTTGCATTACCTCGGGGCTGTTTCATTCTTCGGATGAATAATTCTTGTTTTTACTCTTAGCAGATGTATAGAGTTCACGTACGAGTGTTGCGAAACGGAAAATGTTGCATTCGAAGTTTCCTTTTGTTTCATTCATGAATTAGTAGGTGGCGAAAGGTTTCGTGTATTCGCTCAGAGGAGCTGGAACGAATGCATTGTATATGCAAAAGTTCCAGCAGCATTTCTTCAGATTTGTTCCTTTTTGAACTGCCTTACGCAGTTTTTTAATTCTTTGTCCATAGTCGCTTTCTTTTCATGCGTGACCCTTTACTTTTTTTTCTTCACATGACCCCCATACAGTTGAAGTTACCTATTGCTTGCTATGACTGTGTTGAAGCTTGTCCTCTATTTCAACCACTTCTGAGCTCCACTTACATTCCTATTGCTCTTTCTTCAGGTGGAGAACTACTAATGAGAGAGGTTTGTTAAATTATTTCTGGACCCGCCTGAGAACACCGATGACAAAACTTTGCTGGAAGAATTTAAACCATTTTAGTTGAAGGTTTCATTTTCTTGTTCTCAGTAGCATCTTTTACCTGTTTAATGCAATGTTTGTTTTTTTAACTAAGCGATTTCGAACTTCCGTTTCCATTCAACTATTTTTCAAATTCGTCTTTTCTTTCTTCTATTTTTAGTTCCACAATCGTGTTAAACCTTGCTTGTCGTAGGCTAATTGATGGCCAATACGTATTTCTATTCTCCTGGGGTTACAATGAATCTGTTCTTCGCAACCAAACTTCAAGAAACAATCTCCCTTGCGCTTTCGTTTCATTTCATTCTCTTTTTCTTTGGCCGACGAGCAAGGGTGCATTTACTGGCACCTTTGAGCACTAAGGTGATAAGTTCTCATTTCTTAGCGTTAGTGCTAAGTTGGAGGATTTCACTCTATGTATCTCATCTAATCACTAATATTGTAAGTTTCACAGAGATTCTCTAACTTGCTTACCATGTTAACAAATCACAGACAAGTCTTTGATTCGAAATATCCCTTACGTATCCGCTTCGGAGAAGCCTTCAGTTAATTGGAAACGCTCTCTGACATTAGAAAATCAGTGTGAACGTTCCGCCTTCATGCCATCTATTAATCTCTTGTTTCTATCATCAATAGGTTTTTTCTACAGTACTCATAAAAATTCACAAGTTAAAAAACAACATTTCTAATGTTTTTCTTTAAATTGCTACGTTTTTCAAATATTCGGCTTCCAACTTACATCAGTAAGCAAAAGTTCGAGGATTCAGGATCGCTGATGAATAAAGTTATTTAGAAACATAAAACTGAAAAAAATTTTTCTATAGAAATTCCACAGTATCTTCTTTCCAAAACGTTATTTATAGATCTTGCAATATTCTTGCTAACGTCTTTTGTGTCTTTCATTTCCGAGTATATTTTTCTCTGGGTACTTAAATACAACAAAACCTACGTCTTTTAAACCATTTAGGCAACACTATTTGTTGTAATGGGAACGTCTAGAGCAATGGTTAGAGGTACCCTGCAGTACACATGGGATCGATCTCACACCCCAGACTAACCAAGGCTTTTATCATTCAAGGGACAACGATTTTTTTTTTTTTTTTTTGCTTATGAAGTTCGGTAACCATTCTGTCTTGGCAGTTCTCCAGAAGAGTTCTTAATAAACGAATTTCTGTTTTAACTGCTGGGCGGTTTTTTTTGTGAAAGGAAATAAGTCCAAGCTTTACATATTTTACAATCTCTACAATCTTCATATCATTCATTTATTACGGCCTCATTAATGTTATGTGTTTTCACTGAAATGATCTGTGGGAATCATTACAATGAGGCCAAAAAAGAAAAATTACAAAGATTGTTTTAGTCCATTGAAATTCCTTTCTTTAAGGAAATGGATAGAGATATCTGTAATGTGATTATCGAAGTGGTAAATTCTAGAAAATAAAAACTTTACCAAAACTTGCTCAGCGGGCTTTCATCGCTTTTTAGTAGACTGTACTTTTGTTTGTACACTTTTTCTAAGAAGTTTTTTGAGCAGGTATGAAATCTAATGGAATTTTGAGTTTTTTACATTGTGTTTTCTATGTGAATGAGCAGTTGCATCTTTTATTTGAGGGACACTTGCCTTGAATCTGGGCGTTTTGGATGTTGCCTTATCATCTTCTTAAAAGTTTCCGACTTAGCCGAGCTAACGTCGAACAGACTTATAAACTACATTAGCTCATGGTAGTTCACCGATGATCATCTCTCCTTTCGTTAGTGGCCCAGTTATTCCAATGGAAAGAAGTGAAGTCTTCATTCGGCCTTGTCTCATCTGGCACTTCCCTCCAATGTGTTGGGGATGTCTCATGGGACACGAAGAATATTACATCATTCGTCCTACTGCTTTACTTTTAGTATCTATTGAAATCCAGTTGATGGATGCTCATTAAGATTGCGCGGTAGAGGTTAAGCCGCACGCCATTCTGCTTCTATCAGATTTTTGACCTTTTGAAGGACAAGACGACTTCTGTTATGTTTGGTGGTTGGCGTATGGCGCCACTTTGAACTCACTCTTTTAACCACGTGATACTCCTTGATCCAATCTCTCATGTATGCATTCAGGCTTCACTTTGTCTTGCTTACATTGAGTTTATAGAGATATATAGAGTTGAAGTTTTCGGCATTTATGTTAAAGCAGGAGGGATAGTACGCTCGAAAAGGTGGACACTTCTGCTGATTATTTCTTCAGCTAAGCATTTCTCTTACTCTCCTGGGCGTCCATGGTCGCTTACGTCTCAGCAAAATCAAATGCGCTCTTTGAAAGCGAGGCAACATCATGTACTCTTGAGTTTTCTAACCGTGTGGGAGTAGTGCCTGAAAGGAATGATGAGGCGTGGCAGTAGGGCTTTCAGCTATTCGAGGTGAATCTTATTCAAAGCGGCGGCTGACGAGTTCCTCGCCGTTGAAATAACATGCCAACCTCGTGGACGAAGAGCCGCTAGAACAAAATATCCACTATTGAAAGGATTGGATAATGGGTAGCAGATGATCTGATGGATATAGCTTATGAAAGATAGGAAGAGAAGTGGATGACCTTTTTCGTTGTCTTTAATGATGTGACTGTCAAATAGCGGACATCTTGTTACTGTACGCTTTGAAGCCCAACCAAACTTCACTGGCACTATTCCTAATAGTTTAGGACGCTCGTACATACTGAAATATCGAAAATTTGGTAAGCCAGAAACGTCGTGCTTCTTGATTGCTACTATTACCACCTGTAACACAAAGACCATTAGCTCAGTAAACAGACTTTTTCGGTCAGAAGAAAGCGAATGATATAATGCTTCTTCTTTTTTCTCAAGCGCGAGCAAGAACTTATTGAGCAGCTGTGGCGTACGATGGTCAAATTTGAATCTTGCTCGTTCATGCTTGAGCTACATAATAACTATAAGGATTACAGGATACACAGCTGATACTTTGATACGCCATATCTCTAGTAAAGTGAAAAACTTTGATTTCTAGCTTTTTTACTTACGTAGATGATCCGTCTGGACATGTTTTGCAGGTCCCAGCACTTCTTCCTTTCATTATATTGTGCTCTAACCGTCATTCATAGAAATGCAACGATTGGCGTGCGGATTTGGAAGCAACTTTAGGATCGGTGGTCTCGTTCTCGTTGATATGTTGAATGCTACTGGAACATGGTTTTCTCTCAAAAGGAAGGATAACCACGCCAGGACGTTCTCAGTTCTCCACTACAGGTAGTTGCCGCCTTTGCAGATCTGAATGAAGTTTCTGAAAACCGGGCTCTGTCACGACCACATCGAATTTTGCGTTTAGCTTACCGATCTACGCCGATCTGACAAGGATGATCGCTTCCGATCTTTCTAAATTGCCTAATCCATAGAAGTTGTAATCACTCTTGAATGGACACCAATAAATGAAGTGGAACAAGTCTTTTGAAATAGTAGGCTGTGTGCAATATAGTGCTCTTCGTTGATTCCAATCCGGCGTTGTACTTTCTATGTGTAACCGTTTCTTTGCGAGTCTTCTGCATCAATTGTAACTATGGATTTTGCTGTTTTTTAACGTTTGGTGTTTATTTTATTTTTATTTACGTTACTGGACATCATATTTTGTGCGATTCTACCATTTATTTCAGCTGATTGCTTTGCTTTGCATACCGTCGTCCTCGAAAGTGTTCCGATTCATGTATGCATTTCTGCGCTGCTTGAAGAGCTTGCTCATTTATGAAAGTTTTTGGATGCTAGTTGAGTTCGTTATTCCTTAATTCTTGGGATGGATTTTCTAGCGCATTTTTAGGTTTTCATCATAGTTTATCAGCTTTTTTAGATCGAATGCAGCTTGTCGCAGAGAAACCTTGAACCACTTTAGCGACCCCGTAGGAAGAAGAGGACTAGTTGGGCTAGCTGATCCTAGAACTAGTGACCTCGCGCATTCAAACGGCATTTTTAACTGCGCTTTCTCTCTCCTCAAGAATACATAAGAAAACAAACAATGAATAAAGCTGTTTTTTGTGGTTTTATATTTCACCTAGAAGCGTGCAATTTAAGCCGTCCTAAGGACTTCGTGTGCCAACAAAGAATGATGCCTTAATTAAATCTTTGAGCCAGCTTAATAGATTGTTCCTGAGGAATATTTTTTTTAAAGAGCCAGTAACCTTGGTTATTGGTTTTGAAATTTTGGCGTAGTAAAGAATGACTGGTCCAGGTAGCATAGGCACCATTTATTAATTCGCTCGTGGCCCTGGTTATACCATGCTCGGCTCTGACCAAGCAGCCCGTCCCTTCGAAATTGAGAACCTGCTACCAAACTTATCTGTGAGGCTGTTTACGATACAGAGAGATTTGTTATTGCTCGTCGACAAAGAATTGTAAGCCTTTTAGCATTGCCATACCGGGTTTCCCGAAAGAGTAGGCTCAAGTGGCGTTCAAAAACAATCATAAAGAAGATCGAGCATCCTCAAGAAGAAGGAGAAACCATGCAGAAACTCGAAATACTTCGTAGATGATGGATATGAGAAAATGAGTCTAATGAAAAAAGTGCTAGGACCCGCACATTACGCGATGTGTGGTCGTTAAAAAACAGTAAAAACGATAATCTTGTTATTTCGACGACTGGGCGTGCTTCGTGAAATGGGCTCTATTTGTCGCCCTTTTTTTCGAGGCAGCCTCACTCAGACACCTGTCGTCAGTCGGATATCTCACTCTATCGCAAAATTCGAAACGAACAACACTGCATTCATTCATAGTTTTCTCGTCGGGAACTATTCAGTTTGATCGCCTCTTCTTCTTGGAAAGCCATAGCTTATTATCACACCTTGAGTCTCTACGTTTCAAACATTTTATTAATTGTTGCAAACCTTTAACAGTACTTCATTCAAGGGTTTACTGTGGTAGAGGTAATGCGACACGTTAATGCCGACGTTTCTTTTTTTAACTGCTCATCAGTCCTGCTCATCCAGCCTCATCTAATAGTTTGTGGAAGTTTTCTATTCTTTTTAAAATATTCCATAAAAATAAATAAAGGATGAAGCGCTAGGCGTTGGTCAATCCCAGAGCGATGCGCCATGCATTCGACTTCATTAAGTATCGTTTGAGGTGATTGAATGCATATATGATCTTTACAATGACTCGCAGTGGCCTACAGATGCATTCAGCCAATGCTGCTATTCTCCCAGACAAGTCTAATACCAATTTGCCGACCTCGGAGAGTTAGGAGGCTTGGTGGGCCATGGGCGCAGGGATCGATTCCACGTGTGAGTCGCAGTGGCGCCTCCAACCTCTGTGCCACACGCGCCCTTAAACATTCCATGCGTAATTTAATACCTGGTTCTGCAGTTTAATGCGGATGCTGAGCAGCACTTAATAATCAACTATGTCGAATTTACAAGTTTTCCAATGCACAAGCAACGAAATGGTTGAAATGCTGTTCAAAGCCCGTTGCTTTCAAACCCAGCTCATACCAGACAACGGTCTCATTCCTGCATAGTTTTGGAATGGGTGCTAGGATTCCTGGTGAGAGCTCCATCTGATCCGTAAAGAATGGCGATTGGACTTGAACAAGGCCTGAGAACGTCGAACCATATCTATGCCAGGATTTCAGGAAGAATCTTGACAACCGGAAATCGACGACATTGATGAGGAAGACCACAATTCTTAAAGCAACATGTGTACCTACACGCTAATCTGAAGACCTCCTAGAGTGATAAATACATGGGAATGAATTGATTGAAAGGGGTGGTAAGATCCGCACAGCATATGATGACGGCTCATGTAAAAAACACTAGTTGGGCTATGGTAATGTTATTCGCGGATTTTGGAACAAGTTTTCTGGATTTTATTAGCCCAATATTGTTAACGATGCACTACGTACTTGTGACTTAGAAGTGATTTATACCGCATGTCATCTTAGTCTTAATACTTAGCTGAGTTGTTCCACATGTTAGGGTAACATTCCTGCTATTATTTATAAATTTTTAGTACCGTTAGTAACGTTAGTACTCATCGAGTAGTTGGAAGGGGCACTCTTAAGATGTCCTTTCACTGGTATCGCACCAGAACGGCTCTAAGGTCTCCGCTTTTCCAAATGACATGAAGATGTCACACTTGTTCTAAAGAGTTTTTATTTCTAATGTTCCTAGCGATAAATCGATGACGGATGTTACATTTACTTGACTGGGGAATAGTTTTTCTCCAAATTGGGTCCGCATTAAAATATCGAGTTGTTTTCGCATTTTGAATAATCACTATTTTGTCGTATTAATAAGCTTACAAGAGGTTGTTATGAAGACTTTTTATTGTGACTAATTTTCACTGCCTTCACTCTCTTCGACTTTTAATAGCTCGAATCGGATTTCCACAATTGTAATTTTTTTTGTGAAGTGTAATCTTCTAAGAAGCACCGAATCGTGCTGATTGGGGTGGAAAACTCCCCGCTGAAATAACACAACTCATCCTGGATGAACTTGAACTTGCGATATCACACCTTGCGGTAGGATAAATTTCCTACTTCCCAATCATTAAAACATAAGTAGATGGATACCTGCAGTATCAAATGTCGTTCTTGTAAGTTTCCATGGTTAATTTGTCTTAGTGTACTATGCAATTTAATCAAGAAGATAATTCCTACGGAGTCATATCGATGACTAATAGCTGATGACTCTGTAATATGCATTATTATGATTGTGTCAGGTTACTCTTATGTGTGAAAAAAGGTTACGAAAACGCGAAAACAAAGCGGATTCCATGAGTGCGGCGACCGGCCGTGATCGCCTCAGGGAACAGCTGCTCGACGTCGTCTCGTTGCCTCACTACACTACCGATAATGTGACATTTTATGCTTTTCAATAATTTCTTTTCATTTTGGATAAATATTGATGACCTGCTTTTTGTCAATTGTCTCTGAAGCTACAGAGTTCAATACTGGGACTTTCCTTGAAAACTCAAAATCCTAGTCTATATAGCGAAATGCTCCTGAAGCTTTTGATTCTGTTTGTTTGTATTGCAATTATTGGCCTATTCGCATTGAACTTGTTCATAACGAGAATGGAATAGCAGCAACTTTTGGATTATGTCTGAGTCTTCAACAGAAATGTAACAGAGTACACCTGGCTTACCAGTGCTATAGGACAGGTATGGCCTATACTACTGGAGAGGCTATTTTCGCACGGAGGTAGCATCCTAATGGAAGGAAGAAGTTTTCATTTTTTCATTCATTTTTCACCAGCTTTCTCATCTGATCTGCATCCCATCTAGTTATGCTTCACTTCGCTTCCTTTGGTTTTATTGACAGTATATTTTTCGAGTCTACGAAATCCGAAATGACCTTTATTACCGGAGTCGGCTGTTTGGCTGTGTCGTTCAAGCGATTTATGGGTGGAGCATGAAGTCATCAACGATGTTGAGGTGTCAGCCCACGTCACAGCTGCATTCCAAAGCGTTGGAAAAATGAATGTTGAGATGGAAAGATGAGCGAGGGGTTATGAAACCATTAGTTGGCTGGTGGCTTTTTTTCAGAGTTTTAAAAACCAAGTTCGCCACTTGTAGTATTTTTTCAAACATTCCTCAAGACCATATTTGTTAAAAGCTTCTAGTTAGGGGTGAGATATGCTTTCGCTGTTTTGGAATCGGCAACTTTCTTTGGGAGTTCATTATGTGTTTTTCATGAATTTAGTCTTCTGCCAATTATTTTACAGTTCTGTAAATTTTTCTGAGTGTTGCGCTTACTAAATACCGTCTCTGCTTAACCATTCCGTGGAAAGAGAACAGTCTCGTCAACGAGTTTTTCATAGATAGTTTTTGTAAATATTCGTGCATTTCGATCGAATTGAGCAGTTTTGGCGCCAACTACAGTGCGCTGGTGAACATCTTAGAAGAGATAGTCATGTTTTATAGTACTCCTCTGCTAGCGTTGCCGCTTTAGGTGCTTTTTCTGCCAGGAACAAGAATCTGGGATTGTTTTTCACATAAAATCAAGTGGTGTTTGCTATAGTGGTTGTGAGATAACCCTTCAGTATAACTTGTTTGTTAATATTGTTTCCGTTCTGTTAAAATAAGTTGTTGGGCTGAGGAATTGAGCAGTTTTGGCGCCAACTACAGTGCGCTGGTGAACATCTTAGAAGAGATAGTCATGTTTTATAGTACTCCTCTGCTAGCGTTGCCGCTTTAGGTGCTTTTTCTGCCAGGAACAAGAATCTGGGATTGTTTTTCACATAAAATCAAGTGGTGTTTGCTATAGTGGTTGTGAGATAACCCTTCAGTATAAATTGTTTGTTAATATTGTTTCCGTTCTGTTAAAATAAGTTGTTAGGCTGAGGGAATCTTGTCTTCATGCAGTTTTGTGGTTGTACTAAATCTTTCCGGGTTTCGTGCCTTTAATTTGCAGTCTTTCTTTCGTAAAAGTGAATCTTAATGGAAATAAGATGGCGTTGATAAACGTTCGCGTTATCGTGGGCTATTTTTCCAAGTACAAAAAAAGGGCACAAAGAGGTCATCAGGGCTGCCGTCGTTTTCCACTCGTCGAATATGCAAAGTGTACGAATCGAATATTCTGAGGTCATTATATTTTTCTTATCTTCTTCACATTATTAATTGTTCTAGAAATTTGACAAACCTTTTTTTTGGTCTGTTTGCAGGATAGAGTAATTAAAAAGATGAAAGAATTATAATATGATGTGCGGTAGACATTTTTACTAGGCGTTTAGTCTGTACAATACCGAGTGTCGAACTGCGTTGTGCTTCAGAAGTTCGTCTCCAGTAGGATTATTAAAAAATGGCAAAGAATTCTATATTTCTGTGTGAAAATTCGGCTGCTAGGAATCAATCATTGTTGTATTTGAAGTCTTTAAGAAAATCTTGTCACAAATTAGGCAAAGATCCTCTCGACTAATCAAGGACGGAGACTTCCCGTAGTGGGAACCTGGGCTTTTCTAGCTGCTTTCAGTCAGCAGATCCCGTAGGCACAAGTTGCCCATGAATTTACCCTACACCAAAGCAGTGTTCACGGAAGTGTTTTTCAGCCTTTGAAAGCTAAAACCATTAATAGTACGTAGTTTCATGAGGAATGGATGATGGTGCTTGTGTTCGAGTGAGCGCAGCCCACTTCACCGCTCTAACGCACGCTATGGGTAAACTAAAGACTTAAGTGCGACTCAGTGAATGCTGCGATCATCAGTGACGGTGGTGGTCTAAAATGATTTTTGCCGTCAAGTTGACACACTCGGAATAGAACTGTTTGTGTAACGCAAGACATTTTTTGTTCATGTCGTTCTTTAAGCATACGTTCGCCCCGTGCTCAGAGGAGCCCTGCATTAATAATAATTAATAAACCTCAGCATGGGTTTCTGGTTCGGTCTTGCATCGCGGTCTGATCAGTTGCCATCTATGCATCTGTGGTAGGAGAATCGGTACCAGACTTGCCTGGAAGAATTAAAACACTTGCATGAAACACTCTATGATGCTACAAATGGAGTCAAATGCATGACACATCCTTCAAGGATTGTTCAGTGTCAGCGTATCACCTTTCATCCTTTTATTCTTTTGTTGTTAAGCAATTGTAGGCCATTGGAGATACTGTTTTGACCACAGTGACGTCTGCAGTCAGTTTAATACTGATAGAAGTGATGTAAGCTGTGGAACATAATTGAGCAACTCTACATTCCTCATCCTCTTTAGTGTTTTTTCGTACATCATAAGCCTGTTCTTTTTTGTAGTCTCATAAATCAATAATAGCGTGACATAATCACCTCATCCTCCCAACGGTTTATCACCTCATCGTGACTGGGAGGTGTTCTTGGGTGTCGGACTGCGATGTACAGCGGGGAGATTTGTCCTTCCGGCAAGGCCTCCCAAGCTAAGAAGGAGTTCTGCGTCTCCATCAGGAAGCCTAGCTAAAACTGAACCAATATCAGGATCCACCATCGTCCTGGTATCAAAGTCGCATAGTGGTAAATCTACCTCTGATCCATAAGGGCTGCGACTGCCTGTAGTGGTGAAGACCCGGGGCAGACTTTGGCCAGGCTGTCCTCGGGATTCCAGGGAACCACAATGGCTTAACCAGTAAATCTCCGAAAAATGCTGTTTATTCTGAGGCCCGCACAACTAGTAAGGACGGGCCGTTCAAGTATCAAGTATCAAGTAATCACCTCATCTATGTAATTGAACTGCATGTAATCAGTTATTGTGGACATATTGTGGCATCATGTGTTCCCGCCGTGAATTCCGTAGCAGACATTCATCACCATCCTAAAATGTTCGCGAAATCATAGCTATACCAGATGCTTGACGTGTCGTTTTCTAAACTTTTGTTAGATTTTATTAGAAAGAACTTAAAATAGGGAAGAAATCGGCATATGTTGTCTGTCTCCTTCGTCATTGTTCGTTTCTTCATCGTTTTTGCTGTAAAAGCTAACAAATTTTCGGTCTCGGGCAAGATGTGAAGTGTGAGAACATAAGAGACAATTGTAATTCCAATGGTTACCGTTTCATTACAATGGGTCACATACATTACATAGAGGCGCGTGTGGTTATAGGCGCCACCGCGACACATACGTGGAATTGATCCCGTGTTCATGGCTCACCAAGTCTTCCATCCCTTCGGGCTCGGCACATTGGTACCAGACTTGTCTCGAAAGGATAGCAGCACTGGCTCGGTGCATCGATAGGCCATCGCGAGTCATTCTAAAGGCCAGATGTGTATCAATCATTTCCAGTGATACTTATTGAAGTCGAATGCATGGCGCATCCCTCAGGGTTTGATCAACGCCGAGAGCTTTATCCTTCATACATTACATATTGCCCAATTGCTCTTGGCTAATGTTAGTCAAACAAAGTTGGTAATACGGACGAAATCTGTTTCAGCTTAAAGATTTCCCAACAATAAGGTCTGTCAGGTTTTCTCCTTCAAATTCCCTCTTCTTAATTTGAAGTTTTTAATGCTGCTTTCCCCTATTATTGTTCTAAAAAAATTTGTCTGCAATATCCTATGGGTTACTCATTTCACTCACTCATCATAGAGCATTTCAATCTCAGATACCGCATTTAAGAACTTCTGCAGTATTCCAAGTTAGGACTATCTTGATGTTGAAGGCTTCATCTTTTTCAAATACCGTTGGTAATTCTTCTTCATTCATCCATATTTTTCGTTTGAATTTGAATAGTGGACGTTTGGTGATGTCATCGAATACGGTACTTCTAATGTGATCCATAACCATTATGAAAGGCGTGGAATTGCTTGACAACTTTCATGATTGCTCTGCTGTTGGTAAAGCCTGGCATTCGTCAACACCGTGACTATGACAGAGGTGGCAGTGAACTGCTGGCCGTCTCGATGCATCACCCAACGTTCAACAACAAAAAAGAGTCGTAACAGAATTCTTTCGTGTATTGTTTAATAACGTACCTCTAATCGCCGTCGTTTATCGTAGTCATTAGTTTGTAGCATGGGTGACTCGTCACCAGAGCCTCTGGACGAGTTGGACGAGCCACGAAATCGACGAGTGGTGCGATGGCATAGTGTGCGGGTGGTACGAGAACCGAATGGCTCACCGGATTTCTGTGATTTACGCCGTACCGGCACATTACCTGCCATACGTTCATCTATCAAAGGTAGAATAGAGTGCTTTGTGAAACTTGAGTCCTATTTTGAAGAGGTTCATCTTCAAATCCGCTTTCTAAGCAATTTTGATTCTTGAAAAAATCCTGCCGCAGGTCCACACTTTGTACAATGATACATCGTCTTATGCTTATATGATTAGTACAAGATTTTTTTTAAATTGGTATTTTTTCGAAGTTATTTGCTGTTTTCTGGACTTTTGTGGTCTCTTGTGGTTTTTGTCGAGTATTTTATTGGCCTCTTGTCATCTTTCTTTGATAACGATTTTCCCGCCTCACTACTTCCATAAACCGTTATTGGTTACAATTCTAACTTATTATTTACTGCCTACTCTTTTTAACGGTACGGTATATATTGCGAAATATAACTTTAATGGCGCTGAGATATGCAAAGCTACGGGCCGCAGGTGCCTGCGGTGGGGAACGAACGCGCGATTGTCCTTCCTGCCGTGTAACGCGTTCACCACCATACCATGCGGGTTCCTCGTCTCGCCTGTCTCTCAGCTCGTTCTATCGATCTTTTGCCATCAGCAATGACCCGCCAATGTTCGTTCTCCACCGCAGACACCTGCAGTCCGGAGTTTTGCAAATATCTCAGTATCATTAATATTATATTTCGCTATTAGTTAGCTTTCGCATTTCCTTCCATTCATGCATAGTTTTTTTTTGCTAAATCTTCTATGATATAATTCATTCTTTCATCTTAAGGCTCAGAGAAATTTGCAAAGTTTCGGCAACACCTTTCGATGTCGTTAAGGCTACTTGGCTATTTAAGTGACTTTTCAGCACTAAAACTTCAATATTTAACAAGTTTAAGTAATTCTCTGTTATACAAATAATGCTACAAGTAGTTTTCGGGTGCACATATAGTATTTGTTGCAACAATACTACAGTATTAACCCACTGACGGGTGATTTCTGATGACAGCGTTAGTAGAAAATTAGCTGAGAGAAACGCAAAGCGAGGGCCTCCGTGCCTCCGTGGTGCAGTGTGTAATACGCGAGCTCCCAGAAAGGGTAATCGAGGTTCACTACGGCCCTTTGTCCAAGTTTTGCGAATATCTCAGTATCATTGTGGTTGTACTTCACATAATACTACAAGTGTTTGCATGCGATTTGATTACAAAAAGGTAAAAGTATTGTAAACAGTCCAGCAAAAGCAGAGAAGAAACACGGTTCGTTAGTAGAAAATTAGCTGAGAGAAACGCAAAGCGAGGGCCTCCGTGCCTCCGTGGTGCAGTGTGTAATACGCGAGCTCCCAGAAAGGGTAATCGAGGTTCACTACGGCCCTTTGTCCAAGTTTTGCGAATATCTCAGTATCATTGTGGTTGTACTTCACATAATACTACAAGTGTTTGCATGCGATTTGATAACAAAAAGGTAAAAGTATTGTAAACAGTCCAACAAAAGCAGAGAAGAAACACGGTGTCTGGTTTATATTTCATCTCTCGTTTTTTATTTAGTATCAGAAAGCTACATCTATTCGTTCGTACGCTTTCAAATGATGGTATAATGCTATTGATCTTTTTTCAGTGTTTAGTACCACATTTATCCTTGATCGATTAGTTTTTGAGTTTTGTCTTCAAATAATGTTCTTACCTCGTAGTGTACGGTAGTAGTATAGGAATCAACTACGAATCTTAAACTAATCCTATTTTATTCAATTAATCTTCAAGGGAGATTAGAAGTAAGTCGAATTCGTCTTAGCAGTTTTTCAATGTTTTATCGTTATCAAAATGGTTTAAAAACAAAGCGGAGTATTATGACTCCGGAAGAGTAAAGGTTGGGTCGAGTTTTGGTTTTCTTTATAGTTTCCCCTTGTTTGTTCTGATTGTTTCTTTCATCTTGTACATCTTCGTACTACTCTTGTGTACCTCTAGTGGTGTTACCTACATTTGCATGTTTCTATTGAGAGTAAAACGAGTCATACACATCTACATTCTTCCATTCTGATTTTTGATCTTTTTCTTCAATATAACTTTGTTACAACCTACATTATAATCGCCGTTGAGTTGAGTGATCAATTGGGCAGAACATTGAGGAACAGTATAAAAGCCATTATGCTACCATTTCCAGTTCTACTAGCCGAAAAATGGTTTAGTCCAGGTTTTCAAACCTGCGCAGATGAACATCAAAAGCCTTGAGGTTTGGATCATAAGTAGTATGAAGATCACATTCTCGCTAAACATATCTGGAAAAAGCTACTGACGACCGTCGCAGATGTGTACGGCTGAGCGTCGTCAGAAAGTTAGCCAACTTATGCTAGTGTCCGTCGGTAATTCTTTACAACAGCATCTAAAAAGCTAAGTTGATTTATATGGATATTTTTGATCGACGTAATCGTCGATCGACCATTTGCAGTTGATAATGAGAAACACCACGGTAGTTTCAATACCAGCACAGGAAAACGCCGCTGGTGTGTGAAGTTAATATTAGTTGAGCAATGGCAGCTGTCTACGAGGCAACCTGGGCTATGATCGTTTCGGTGTGCTGCCGAACTCTTACCACTTTTCCCTTCATCATGTCCTTCAAATTCACACTCCACAGATTTAGCAATATAGAATTCTAGAACAACATCGTAACGGACCGGCTCGCATAAAAAACTGCATTGTCACCAAAAACCCATGACACGATTCGTTTACTTTCTGAGCTTATAGAGACACTGGACTGCGTGTGGCGCCATGGTTGCATGTGCTCCTAAACACGCACGTTGTCTTTGGTTCGATCCCACCGAGCGCAAATCAAGATTGCTCCCATCCCTACAGGTTCGGCAAACTGAGATCATTTTGTAGGGGAAAAAATGGGCTACACTGGTAGACATAATAGATCCGTCGGTCTTTACAAAATATTGCATAACCCAAGTTTGAATCCAGTTCCCATTGTGCAGCGAACGGAATTCAATGCGGCTAAGGGATTGTTATCAATTTCCAACGCTTTACTAGTTCTAGACTATTGTAGGAGTTTGTAAAAGCGTTTAATCTCAAAATTTTTCGAGCTCCACAGTTTACAGTTGCTTAAGTTCATCATAACAGCAGAATAACTAACAATTCGTTTCTTGATAAGTTTTGGTTGGAATAAGTTTATTCCTGCTAGATATGATAGCTTGTACTTCCGAGTATGTTTTTGTTCGAAATATTTTCTCAACTCATTGCTCGTGAATGTCACGCTCTCCGTACCCAATGAAAAAGAAAACAATTATGTTAATGGCGTTTCAAAAAGGGTTGAGCTATACCGTCACTAATTATTTCTATAATAAAAAATGAACATAAATCAGAATTCTATATGTTGTAGATAACTAATTAGCTACTGTTTAGTAACTAATAACTGTGAAAATGTTTCCTTGTGAACTACGTGCATTATACGTTGATCATTAAGGTTTGAGAAGTGGTCGCATTGAAGTATTCGATGGTCAGCACAGCTACCTAAGGGTTCCAGCACATTCAGGAAGAACATCGCCGAGTGTCGCCTCCAACATGTCCGAGCCTGACTCTTGTATTGATGACGGCCGCTATCAAGATGACGACGAAATCGACATCGGTGAGTGTTTGATGCTAGTTCGTGAATCGTTTGTCATTATTGTTGAATTGGACGAGTTTTCGATCGATTATTGGCTGCTTGTTTGAACGATGGTCGTTTTTCAACTGACAAATAAGGATGTTGGATGTTTTATGCAATCAACTTTCGTTTTATTAAAACTAAAAACCATTGAACATCACATTGCTTCGCCATGTTTGTATTTTCTACTTTTTTCTGTGATCTTTAATCGAGTGGTTTTGTTTCTGTTTTTAGTTGAGATCAATAGTTACGAGAGAGTCGATGATCGTCACTTTATCAGAAGTCGTTTTTATACGTTGACTATAAAACTTAAACGGTAGAGTAGCTGCCAGTTCGGGAGACTGAGCTTATTTTTAAACGCGTGCAGGAAGAGGTGATCTCGAAATTTGTCATTTAGTCAACTGATTGACAATGAATGCTGTATGAGGTTGATAGTTTTCAGTTTTTCACTTAAAATACAATGTTTCTTTGAATGACTGGAGACATGGTTCCAGTGCGATAGATTTCATATCACGTGAGGTTTCCAAGACGGATTTCAATGGGTTCTCGTTTACGAAAATTTCTTTTAGTTCCTCATAAAAGTGCAATTGACGCTGGCCAGATGTGAAACTTTTTTTAAATTTCAATTGTATTTCTCACAGTGAGTGGGTAGCACAGTGGTAGTGATTCCGTCTATTATGACGGTGCTACCTACTCAAACTATGGTTCGATCCTACACCATGCGGTACAATTTTGTCATTCCTCTGAAGTCGAAAACTTGGTGCCAGACTTGTTTGGGGCAATCTCCCTAATTATGTAGGAACGCACTAGCACGGCTACCTCAGAACTTGAAGAAGAATCCGTTCTAATACTTGAACTTACAAGCAAAAAGGCTTTCGTAGATGATAAATGCAGGAAACGAATTAAAAGATGGTGGACTGCTAGAATTAATGGCATGCTCATGTGATAAATTTCATGTCGGGTTATTTAATAAATGTTGTGTTGTTGTGTTCCTGAGCTCAATGGAATCCCTTCTTGAGATGAAGTCAAGCCTGCGCAGATTGTCCTTAGATAGATCGAATGGCAAAGATCGAAAGGTAAAGCGCAATCTAAAGTGCCTCCCACTTGTAAAAAGGTGCCGAGGAGAGATCTTAGCCTTTGCTATGTCGGATTACTGGAGTTCTGTGCCTGTACATATACGAATTCTATCCTACACGTCAGCTCGCTCTAAAACTCACAATCAAACACTGAAAAGCTTAATCAGCTTGGGGTGGTTGCTCCCAGCGCACAAATCTCACTTCTACTCTGGTAAAGTCCGATAAACTACTCTTCCTAGTAGTGCTACTACTGTTCATAGTAGTGCACTCACAGTAGAACATGTGAATGTACCACTAGCAGGTGCTGTTACTCCGAAATCATTGCAGATGGAGTGATTTGCACGAAATTTATGATGTTCTATGTGTCTGTCGAGTTGTCGTAGCCCACTAAGTGCCAATGGACTCCACAAGTAGGAAGGAAGGCTTTATCCTGACATTCTCGAGAAGCTATAAAGGATTGCGATATTAGGGGTTAAACAGGTGATAAGGAGAGTTGCTCATCATCCTATTATTCACTATTGCTATTTTTCCATGCCTCAGTTTAATATTGAGTGGTTTGCGAATTCTCTAAATAGTTCTCTTCTATTGAAATCTTTCAAAGTCTTATTTCAGTGGGTTTACTTCTTAAATGCTATAACATTTCACCTTTCTTTGTCACTCTATCCTTTTTTTCTCACATTCGATCTTCAATCTTGCGTTTTCGGCACAACTACTGTAGATTATCATCAGTTTGTCCTTCCTACACTTCTTCACTCTTATTTAATTTTACTTTCCATTGTAGCCGCTTCATATATTTTAGCTGTTTCAACATCTGTTTTTTTAAAATAACTATTACTTTGTCAACAAACAAATAAAAACGACCCCCTTCACCCTTGGCTGCCAAGTGGCTTTTATAAAGGTAAAAAGGAACACATGTGTCAATATTATGTCAAAAAAGTCTGCCAGTGATAAAATTGTGTCTAACTTGAACTTTTCCCGCTTTTTTCTCACCTCTGTGCTGTTCTGCTTTTCTTCTGTTCTCACGTCGTTGAATGATCTTCATATTGGACAGTATCTACCGCCCAAAAAATCGTACATTTTAAAAAGGCTTCTACAGTATAAAGTGTAGTAGTTGAAGGTATCCCGCAATATTTGAGTGATGCTTGATTCAACCCGGCGATCCAGGCTAACGAAGTTCTACACTTTTTTCGGGTCGGCAAATTAGTTCCAGACTTGCTTGGGAGCTAAAAATGCTGACATGATACATTGGTGGGACTCAGTCATAGCCCTTACTTGCATTCATTCACCTCTAGGCTGCTTAGTAGAGTCGAATGCATGGCACGTCGCTAAGGATAAATTAGTACTGATCTCTATCATTGTCCTTTACCATTTTCTCCGTCTTGAACAAGTGCATAGTTGAATGGAAGAGATTTGCATGGTCGGATTGTCGTAGTTCACGTGGAGATGGTAGATGGGAACAAGAAGCAAGTACATGGCATATGCACGTACGCAGCACAACATGATGATGTGAACCAACACGATTATCGAATTACCTCAGCGCATTCACTGACACTGATTGCAGTCCTAGCACGCCTGACAGCTTGTTTCGGCTGCCAGGCTCGCTAGACACACGGTGTTTGAATCAATGTGGCATCTCTTCGACTATATTCCTCTCTTGAAAGGTTGTCATCGATTGTATTTTATTTCCTTCTTATCCAACATAAACGGTAGAGCTCTCGGCGTTGATCGATCCTTGAGGGATACTCCGTGCTTTCGATTCGATCTTGTATAGTACCCAGGATCGACTTTCTATTAACCACGGCATTGAATTATGAATTCATCGTTTTCTTTCTCAGCAAATACGAGGTTGTTAAGGAGCATACATTTAATTCCATAGAGAAACCTGATGCAGTACAACAGTAGCTGACGTTTCGGCAGTATCGCCTTCTTCAGAGCCTGGAAGGGTATACTGATATACAATTTACTAGGCCAAAGGTTTCAATAATGCTTACAAAAAGAAGAAAAATTCTGTGGTAATTACATGATCAACAGCTTCTCGAAAAAAGTCAGTTTTTTATATGACTTCCAATGAGGAAGATTAGAACAGCTGATTATAGTCGCATATGGTTGATGACTGCACCATCCTACATCAGAAATTGATGCTAACATACGGGGTCAGGTCGCATATGACCACAGGGCATTCACCCCTGCTATTCATTGTGGGGTTTTTGGCATTTATCCAAAAAGTCTCAAGAAGTTTTCGCGCTGGTGTTTTGGCATCTCGTGCGAGGACATTGACTTTTACTTCAAAATCGTTTCCGCTATGCTTTTGTATCCTATACTTGCCTAGTGGGGTACTTTGTCTTAGTTTTCGTTTGCCATCTAGGTGTTTTGCGGATACAAAAAGGTCTGCCCGTTTCGTCAATATATTCATCTCTTCAGCTTTTAGAAGAGATCAGGTATATCGTACCTGAACTCACCGACCCACCGATCACCGACCCTGCCGTAAGGGCAAATTACGCAGTTTGTTGTTTCACATGAACGGTCATACAGGCGATTACGAACTAACGAATTAAATTAAATTTAAATAGCGAACTAAATTTCGTATTCCATCTTGTTCGTACCATGCGGTACGGTAAAGTGGGCGGGTGACCTCCATCTAGGTGTTTTGCGGATACAAAAAGGTCTGCCCGTTTCGTCAATATATTCATCTCTTCAGCTTTTAGAAGAGATCAGGTATATCGTACCTGAACTCACCGACCCACCGATCACCGACCCTGCCGTAAGGGCAAATTACGCAGTTTGTTGTTTCACATGAACGGTCATACAGGCGATTACGAACTAACGAATTAAATTAAATTTAAATAGCGAACTAAATTTCGTATTCCATCTCGTTCGTACCATGCGCTACGGTAAAGTGGGCGGGTGACCGATTTACATGTTTTTTATGAACTCATCTTGTTGCGCTGAAGCGAGGTTGATATAAGGTTGTCGTTATTGTTGTTTTTGTTGTTGTTGTTGTTGTTGTTGTTCATCAGCCATCGGCCAACAACAAAAGCAATAACAATAGTAATAACGACAACAAAAACAACAGCAACAAGAACAAGAACAGTGGCAACTTATACCATCCTCGCATCAGTTCATACTTACTTATTACTAGACTTACTACTTATTACTCATTACTATACTTGAGTGGTCCGTCCTCACTAGTTGCGCAGCCCCCAGCATATTCTCCATTGCTCGGAGATTTGCTGGTTAAGCCATGATGGTTCTCTGGAATCTCGGGGTCAGCGTGGCCAAAGTCTGCTTCAGGTCGTCACCACCATAGGCAGTCGCAGCTCTTGTGGATCAGAGGGAGATTTGCCATCATACGACTTTGATACCAGAGCGGTGGTAGATTCTGGTATTAGTTTAATATTAGCTAGGCTTTTCAGTGGAAGCGCTAGACTCTTTCTCAGCTTGCGAGACACTGCCAGGGGATGAATCTCCCGCTTTACATCGCAGTCCAACACCCAGGAACATCTCCCAGCCAAGATGAGGCAGTAAGCCGTTGGAAGGAGATTAGTTCATAAAGACATGTAAATAAATATATCGATTATTTATTCCGAGGTTTATAGAAAGCCAGTCTTCCGAGTTTATCCAAATATTTTAAAAACTTTCGTATTAAAAGTAGCACATAAAATGGTTCTAGGATTTCTGTTGTAAATCTTGTTCACGTTGATCTAAATCCCACAGGAGGCTTAATACGACAAGCAATATGGCTTGCATTGAAGAGCGGGAGCTAGACAGCCGGCTGTCGTTTCCTTTTTTCTCTGCAGTTCTCGCTTTTCTGTTCTGAAGTTGGAGTTTGTGAAGGTATCTGTAGAGTTGGTCAGCGTTAATAACTGCTTGACAAAGGTTTCATCTCGAACATAAAAGTTGTTCTTTCATCGGTAAGACGTAAGTTGTTTTATTCTAACCATTTCCATTATCCCTATTCACTGGCAGAAGTTCAATTTTAATCACAAAAAATTATTTTTGTTTTAATCACAGTCTTAAGACGGAGACAGGCGAAATGAAGGACTTAACCGAAGGCAGCAGCGTCGTTACATCTTTTTCGATCATTTTCATCTCTCGTTCCCATTCTTCCCTCTGTTTATCTGTCTACCTACCCTCTTATTTTACCATGTTGCAGTACATCCATGTACCTATCAACTTGTTTTTTTGTCAATCATTCTCTCTATCTAACTATTTGCCACTCTATCTGTCTATCTACCAATCCTTGTATCTCTTTAGTAGTCCTCCTTTTCTCTTAACCGTCTTTATCTTCTATGTGCGTTCACTTTTTCCACTACTTTATGTGAGCACGTTCTTCTTCATATGGCACATGTCTTCTTTCTTCATGCCACAAGCATTTGAATATTATGAAATTCATTGTATTTAGCTAAAACCCAATTTTCTACAGGATTGTTAAACAGGATTCCGATATCTCCACGGTTTTTAAAATTCAAATACTGTCGGTGTGTCCCAGCTGTGTAGCAGAGCTGTGGAATGATCGTTGAATGAAAAAAAAAATTGCGCTCCGAAATATGCATCCATCAGTTTACCGCCAGAAAATTGTCAGACACCCAATCGTGGCAGATCGATGCCTCCATAGAAACACATTCGTTGGCCACAATATTCCTCGTTCCGTACAGTACCACTTTTCCCTTTTTGAGGTTCATTACGCATAACATCTCGAGAAGTGGTAATAAAGGATCTGTTCAAGTGAACTTGTTTTCGCTGACAACGTGAATTTTTCATGAACTGGAAATTGATAGTTTATTCATAATTTTATCCTTCTTCGTACTACCATCTTTGCTTCACTAGGTAGTTGTCATAAACATAACGAGTGCTGCCTTCGTTATCCACAGCAGTACGATGTTCAACAGCTTGAGTGAGGCTATGTTTCTGTGTTGGAATTCATTCTCCATGGCTAGGATGAGTGTTCATTTCTAGGCTGTTTTTCGTTGTACACTTGTGACATCACCCAGAAAGCCACATTTCCTGATTGCTGAATAGGTCGGCTTTTTTTTTCTGACTTCATCAAGATGAAACTAATACTATTAGTCATACTATCATATAATTGATACTCTTGACGGGCGTCTACGATCTTAGCTGTGGCCAGAGCTTGCTTTATGCAGCGTAAATTCTGTCAGTTTCTTGCTTTTCTGTGTTGTAGAGCTTTACATAAACTCACTGATGTGTTTCCGTGTGTACAATCTTTGTGGGCAGCTTGTAGAACTTGTAAGGAAAGGAGCTTTTCCATTCTGGCTACTTACAATCTCATTTGCGATCAGGAAAACACTGGTTCATTAAACAATGCATTAGTTAATAGGAAGTCTGTCATGGAAATTTGACACTGTAATTTCAACACAATTTCATCAGATGCCAGTACTGATTTCGTCCAATGAGGACTGACGGCGAAACATGGCATTTATGAAAGTCCCGACTGCATTTCCTTTTTTCTTGGGCTGTTTCTAGCGGTTTCTTTTGTCCATTTTCTTGCAAACTCTTCTCAAAGGACTTCCAGCAGATTATGTTTATTGCCAACTGCGTTAAGTATGCTTTAGTTAGGTCTAGAGTTAAATTTTTATTCCCCTGAATTTCCTTCTTATGTTAGTGGGGATGGTATCATAATTCGATTGAAGAACTGCGGTGTGAATTTACTGCAGCTTCGACAGCTGTACTATTATTGCTATTTTATTACTATTTCGATTTATCACAAAATACTAAGTATTGACACTATTGAATCTTCAAGGACGCCCCATCTTCTGTTTATGAGAATGGTGTCAGTCTCAATTTGGGTATCGCCACTAGAGCTAGTATTTCCAACTGCGATATTTTTCCTTCTGGAAGAATGAATTCTTGTAGAGGATACATGCTTCAGGCCAGAACCTGGAAATACGATATTCGTTCTCATTTTTGTCTTTTTTTCTACACATGCCAATCTTCTTACTTAGCACGGCGCCATTTGTTTTTTCGGCTTGGTGCTCGGCCCTGGTGTGGGTGGTACTAACGGTGATAAATTATTTGTTGCAAGACTTCTTTATTTCTTCTTGGAACCGTGACTTGTCCGAGCTAGCAGGTCCACAGGCCCTTTGCATTAGGTATGCTTATTTTATGCTTCGGGATGAAGATCTAAATGTTGTCATCAGATTGAGGAGCTCATGCGGGAGTGAGCCTCTAGCAGTCCATCGCATTTTGCTAGCCAGTAACGTACCTCCAAAATAAGCAGAAATTGATTAGAAATAATTCAATTCAATAGCGACAATTCACTTTTGCTTTTTCCCCCTTTCAAGTACGGTTAAGATGGGAGTTAGTTCTGGTCTAATGACATTGTCTTGCTATAAATTGTGTTTTCTTCGTTGTTTCTTCGTTCGAGTTTAGCCATGTGTTTGGTGCAATCGATTTAAAGTGGAAAGTTCATTGGTCATTAAAAAGCACATTATCCACGATTTTGCCAGAAAGACGACATGTGTAGTACAAATCTGCCTTTATGCCCGTCGAAAATGCGATAATGAATTTGCTGCCATTCGGTTTAGTTAATAGTACTCTTTTTTTTGTTTATCGACAAGTTTCTGCTAAGTGATCGTGACTTTGGTTAGAGAATCTTTCATTATTGCACAATAGATTTCTAGTCGATCCTTATGTTGTGACACTGTAGCGGAGAGGTTATAGGTAGCTTGCAGTGCACATGTGGACATTGGCTCGTTCTTACGTCTTTTGCTGAAAATTCCCTTGTTCCCACCGTGGTTATAACTCTGGTAGTAAGCCTTTTTTAAATTTTTTTTTAACACACCCCATCTTTCAAATCTACTGTGCGGATCGCAGCACTTCTCACATTCGATTAGTTTCCTCGCATCCATTATCCACGTAGATCTTCCAACTTCTTACGTGTTGCTTCGTCTGCTGCTTGAAGGTTCCCATTTCATCATGAATGTTATTGTATGCTGCTTGAATCGATTTTCCCTGTAGTCCTGAGATAACCGGGTTGGAGGGGTCTCAATCGGACTGCATAGAGTGACTTCATTCCCGTACCAATTTCCCGATTCTCGAGTAATAAGAGGCTTGGTAAGTGGGATCTAACAAGCGCCATGGTCGTGATATCAAATTCATTACCACTGTGCTATCTGCCTCTTGATAATAAACTTCTCTGATAAAATAAAAAACACTGGCGTAACATGTCAGTGCGATACCGTAAGTCATCTCGAACTATACACGCATTCAGTTATGGGATGATACGAATCGAATCAAATTCATTACACATCCCGAAGTTCAGTGCGATACCGTAAGTCATCTCGAACTATACACGCATTCAGTTATGGGATGATACGAATTGAATCAAATTCATTACACATCCCGAAGCGATTGATCAACGCTAAATAGTGAGTTTTCACACTCGTGTGTTGTATTAATGGGTTTTACGTCGCTGTTCATTTACTATCAATGTGTAGCGTTCGTAGTTGCATCGTTGTACTAATTTTGACAGCTGGTTGCGGTTTCCATCATTCGGTTTTACATGTTCCCTATTAGACGGATGGAGAAAGCTTTTCCTATTTTTCGTAGTGCATAATCGCTAATTTAAGACATGAGACATTTCATTCATATGGAAAATTTCTGTGAACTAAACTGATTTCTCATTTTATGAAAGCATTGCTCCTGTTTTTTCCTTGTGTTTTATTGAGCTCTTTACACTCGTTTGAACATCTTCCCGTGAACAGATTTCTTTTCGTATCAATCAATTCCTGCGTAGTAAGGATTTCCGATGGAAACTGTTGCCAAGAAACCCGTTAACAAATGATATTCTAGAGGCTGTTTTAATTTTATTATTTATTTTTATTTATTTATATGACCCGTTTTCACGTCTACTGTGCGGATCCCAGCACTTCTCATATTCAATTCGTTCCCTCGCATCCATTGCCCACAAACATCTTCCAAATTTACGTGTCGCTTCGGTTTCTGCTTGAGGATTTTCATTTCATCTTGAATGTCGTAGAATGCTTGTCGAACAATTTTCAATTTTCTGAATTCCAGGGTGCGGATAGCACACTGGTAGCTAGTGGTGGTGGTTCCATTCCTCTACTGGCCAACTAGGCCTCTCGTCTCTCTGGGGTCGGCAAATTGGTACTGAACTTGTCTAGGAAAAAAAATCACCCTCTGCAATCCAATTGGAAATGCTCCAGCCCAGCTCTCTCGGGACTCCAGGCCATTTTAATAAGATAAAAAAATTAATTTTCTTGGTAGTGCTTTTATGCTATCATATGAAATCTGATACAAATTATGATGAATGTTAAAATTCATCGTGTAAAATGTATTATCACTCTCTTGAACAGCTTTTCGTTAAATTTCGATATTATTGGAGCACTTCAGAACTTCGATTAAAGTTGTTCTTCAGCTTTTATTTCTAAGGATCTACTCAAATGTTAGTTAGAAGCAATGAAGTAAAGAAAGCCTGTACCATGAAGAACGTGGATATGAGCGGGTTAATGGTCATTTTTCACTTCTATCTGCGTATGAGATTAAATGGAGGAGAGAGTGATGGCGCGTCAGACGGAATGAGACTGGGTGGGAGAATTTTACTTTGGTCAATGAAGGCGTCACTTGTCTCTTCCAAGTATCTCTTAGGATGGTCGTCAAAATTTGATTGTCGTTTCTTAGTTGTAAAACCTTAGAGATTCAATCTACAGCTAGCTCACTATTCATGTATTCTTGTTTATTCGCATATTTTCATACTTTTTCAACATTCTCTTTTCTTTCTTTCTAATATTTAAACTCTTTTTTTCTCTCTCTTTCATATATCTTCGTCTGCAGTAATGTGGTTATGAACCCTACGACTCCAGGGACCAAATGCATTCCTTTATTTCCTAAACTTCCGAATTTATCTTAATTTCTATTCAACCTCACTTCTATAAATAGAGCGAACCAAAATTGAGTGGAGAAAGTGATTTCAAGAAGCTGAACCGTGCGATGGTACAAGTTGGGCAGCACTTTCTTCATTTTGTACTAGTTTAGATGTTTTTTATAGCTGTTTCTTTATACTTGACCTTCTTGCCTCCCTCTATCTATTCCTTTCCAACGATTGGTTTTCTTACGTAATGCAAGTTATAACGACCAACTTTAAATTATTTCTTCCATTCTTCTCTTCAAATTCGACACACTACTGGGGTTCACTTTTTCATTCTTTACATCAACAGCAGTTTTATGGTTCCGTTCCTTTACTACTGTACTTAGATATTTTTATTACTAATTAGTAATAACTGATTAATATTACTAATTACGTAAAAAAGGGCGCGTGTGGCGCAGTGGTTGGAGGCGCCACTGCGACACGCACGTGG
This sequence comes from Angiostrongylus cantonensis, assembly GCA_009735665.1. Lineage (NCBI taxonomy): Eukaryota > Metazoa > Nematoda > Chromadorea > Rhabditida > Metastrongylidae > Angiostrongylus > Angiostrongylus cantonensis. Next base: position 399,227 of record MQTX01000155.1, on the reverse strand, counting down.
AATCGATTCCTGCGCCCATGGCCCACCAAGCCTTCCATCCCTCCGGGGTCGGCAATTTTGTTGTGTATTTTCAAGTATCATGATCAAAGCCACTAAATACTGAAACATTTGCTTCACTATCAATCCTATGTGAAAATCGCGGCAAAGAGGCCACGTCAAGAACACGAACAACTGTACACCATCGACTTGGATCATCGGCTGTGATTAAGACAGACGAAACTGTTGAATCATTAGCCGAAAATAAATAATATTTGTCAACCTTGTGTAAGGTTATCAAAGAAAAAATATATATTGATTAGTCATACCGAGGTTAAAGGGGAGTCGGTTTTGAAACAGCTTTTTCTCTGTTCTCAATGAAAATATTGTAAGCTATCGACTTTAAATAAGTAAACCGCAAGAAGTCTTGATATTCGTACTGTTCAAATCACTTTTTCTTATATCATCACATGTTTTCAGATTCTATCTAATTTTTGGTCTCATTATACTGAGCAGATTTTGAAAACCCCATCGTTTCGATGATAATGGTTTCATATAGTGAAAAGAAGATTCAGTTTACAAAGAATCGTCTTCGTGAGCAGAACTTGAGTGGTCCATTTTCATGATTCCCGCTTGCACGATTTCTCCCAATCTTTTTTCTGTTTTTTCTTAAGTGTCGCCTATGAATGTGTTTTCATTTCATGCACGGTGACATCCGAAGAACTTAACCGATAGACTCGTCCAACCATCGCCCAAGATGACAGCCTTAAAGACGTCTAAATTATCCGGTCCACTCCAGATTGCTTCGTTTCATCTGCAGTCAACTTCGTCAGCTGCTCGATACATCGGTAGGCCACCGCGAGTTATTGTAAAGGCCAGATATGCATTCAATCACCTCCAGCGATAATGAAGTCGAATGCATGGCGCATCCCACAGGAATTGATCGACGCCGAGAGCTTTATCCTTTATCCTTTTAATTACGTAAAAAAAGGGTTAAAAGAGAAAAAAGAGTTTAAAAAGTAAATACTAATTAATAATTAATTGTATTACTAATTACTAATTACTAGTAATAGTATTCAGCATTTAAAGGGAGGGAGGATGACTGCATAATTGAGTAGCTTCTATCGTAAAACTTGTAGGTTCTCCATTTCTTTTTGCTTTCAATTGAAGTTGTTCTGTATTTTCAAGTATCATGATCAAAGCCACTAAATACTGAAACATTTGCTTCACTATCAATCCTATGTGAAAATCGCGGCAAAGAGGCCACGTCAAGAACACGAACAACTGTACACCATCGACTTGGATCATCGGCTGTGATTAAGACAGACGAAACTGTTGAATCATTAGCCGAAAATAAATAATATTTGTCAACCTTGTGTAAGGTTATCAAAGAAAAAATATATATTGATTAGTCATACCGAGGTTAAAGGGGAGTCGGTTTTGAAACAGCTTTTTCTCTGTTCTCAATGAAAATATTGTAAGCTATCGACTTTAAATAAGTAAACCGCAAGAAGTCTTGATATTCGTACTGTTCAAATCACTTTTTCTTATATCATCACATGTTTTCAGATTCTATCTAATTTTTGGTCTCATTATACTGAGCAGATTTTGAAAACCCCATCGTTTCGATGATAATGGTTTCATATAGTGAAAAGAAGATTCAGTTTACAAAGAATCGTCTTCGTGAGCAGAACTTGAGTGGTCCATTTTCATGATTCCCGCTTGCACGATTTCTCCCAATCTTTTTTCTGTTTTTTCTTAAGTGTCGCCTATGAATGTGTTTTCATTTCATGCACGGTGACATCCGAAGAACTTAACCGATAGACTCGTCCAACCATCGCCCAAGATGACAGCCTTAAAGACGTCTAAATCTTCTTCCGGTCCACTCCAGATTGCTTCGTTTCATCTGCAGTCAACTTCGTCAGCTTTAAACTCACCATTACCTTATTCATACATGGTTAAATAACATTTTATAGATAGTAGATGGGTCGTCACTTTCGCTATAGTTTAAAGAACTTTTTATACTCATGGAAAATGGAGTAAGATGGAGGAGGGACGGATTGTTAGTGTGAAAGTCGTAGTTCCGTTTAGCCGTAGGCGATTCTTAATGAGAGAACTGCGATGCATCTATAATGAGTTAGTACTGAGCACCACCAAAGCCCTCAGCAACATAATTCACTTATTTTTGAAGGGACCGGATTTTCTACCATAGCGCAGAACATTTTAAAAAGCTGACAGTTCTTTAGGATTCTAGTTCTTTGGGATTAGGTTTTGTGAAAATTTGATTACATAATGGAGAAGAAAGTGTCATTGCTGAGTAGAGTTTTATAGTAAGCTCGACGGATTTACGAAATCCTAAAGAGAATTGGAGTAGAGAAACCATAGGAGAACGACTATTTTCTGTACAAGAGTTACTTCGGCTCTTTGTTCTTTTCTTTTACTGCTACTTTACAGGGAAGTGGAAAACATTGGAGGGCATATGTTGTAGAGCCATAAATTTACGCCAGGGAATTGTCCCGAAATTATAATGGCAATTTTGTCTTCCAAAGCATCAATGGGGAGCTAAATGAAGAACTCTGGTGTCAGCAACATAGGCAGTGTTCTTAGACTCGTTCACTAACTGTATTTATCATTTATTAAAGAAATGTGTGTGGCGCATTTAATCTTATTTAAGGATGTCCTGCAATATAGTTTTTTGCTTGAACTCGAACACTAAGGAAACTAAGCTCTCCGTGCTTCCAAATTTTTCAGGTCGGTATGGGATTCACAGTGGAGAAGAAGACAGTTGACTTGATACAGTAGTAGACTCCCGTAAATCAAAGTGCTTAATAGTGTTGAATAAAAAAAATTTCTTATTTCAAAAGGAATAATCAACGCTCTACGCTTTATCCTTTGTCCTTTACTAGTGAAATTTTCACTAGTTTAGGTCTCATGCGAGAGCTATTGAGCCCGGCTTGCACTTATGACATGAAGAGCACTCAGATGAACTGCACCCTTTACATTGTTGTTCGACACCCACCAACATTGTCTATCCACGACGGAGTGATTAGCAGTTCGAATTCCTGCAGATTTTCTTATTCTTTTTTATTTTGGAAATATTTTTTTAGAAGTTATAAAAATAAAACGATAATGCGAGAAAAAGATGGATAGTGATTATGAGTGAAAAAGATTACCTTGGGTTAAAACAGCTTTAGAGTAGACAAAAATAGGTCCATTAACTCAATGGTTTACCTAATGTTGTTTTCGATTACTTGAAATTATCATAGAAATATTGATTTTTCAAAGAAATATGGCATTCAAATCGAAGAAAATACTGTATAATACAGTTATTGGTGTGCCAGTACCGTAATCCATAGTGCTGCTAAATTCTAAATACAAAAGTGATCATCTTTTCATAACACAAAACTTTATCCATGTCCTCCTTTTTTATTTTTTTTTGGTTGCCCCATTTGTATCCTCATTATGACGCCGTATTTTTCAAGTTATACCATGCTTCCCATCATTCTTTTTCTTCCCATTGTTATCCGTTCACTCATTTTTGCCCTTATTTTTCGTTCTTCTTCATTTTGCTTTCCCTTGTTTTTCTACATTTGGTTATTTTTCTTTTTTTTTAGCTCTGCATTGCTCTTATTTACTGTTTTCTGTTCTTTTTTCTCTCTCACTCTATCGCTCTTTTTTTGCCCCTCTAACATTCCCTTCTGTGCTCATTTATTCGTACCTTCTCTTCCCATAGTTTTTCACCTAAATTCTAGGTGCTTCTCTATGATTTGGACGAAAGAGGCTAAAAAACATGGACATTTGTAGGTTCAACGAATAGCACATTATCTGCGCCTGGAAATCATCGGGAAGATTTGCTAGACTTCGATTTATGACTATATTAGAAACGTTTTTGTAGGATCGTGATAGTTGTGATATTTTGTGATATTTTCTTTGTAGTGAAGTCCAAAGACGATTTTTTGGAACTGCTTTCACTGCTGGTCAAGTAAGCTTAGGATTATTTAAAGTGCAACTGTTGAGATATGAATAAAATTCGGAATTATCGCTGACCCTCGAACCTGTGGCTATTTTTTCAGGGGCTCAGTTGCTATCCACCCAACCAATCGAGGTCTTTGTTTTAGCGTTTCAGTCAGCCGGTTTTTACAATAACGGTGCTATCGGCAAAGTTAAACTTAAGGTTATCGATTAACAAGTTATTAATTCTGAGAATCCTATACCATCTACATCACCCGGCTTCCTGTGCTGCACAGCGATGTATTTTCGGTTTTTCTTTCCTCCTTCGGAGGCGATCAACCCCTTATAGCCGCGCCATGCGTAGCTCCATCAATACTTTACTGTGGCTGAATGCGTATTTTCTTTTATAACATGACCTGGATGGCCTAGCGGTTCATGAGCTCGGAGGTTCTTATCCTCCCAAAAAAAGTCTGGCACATTTTTTGGTCTAGGAGTGGAGCTTAGCTAATCGAAGTTGTGAGATCGAACTATCGACCATATGTGTGTTGCATGGCTCCTCCAGCCACTGTTTAGGTCTTGGGTTTTTTACGCTAGTAGCACTATTCGTTCTCAATTTGTGTTAGCTGTCTTGCTAGCTGATTTCATTTAATTTCACAGCTTGTCAGTATTCCCGCCCGATGAAAACAATAACGTCGAAGATAGCAAGCAATTCTCTGGAGACAATGGAAGAATGAGGAATCCCATTCTTTCGCGATAGTTTTTAAGTGCTTCATTGCTCAGAAGTCGAATGCTGGTTTCATTTTTCACTGTTCTGGGTTTTGAGATTTTTTCTCAAAACCAGTAGTTCGTTAGATTTTTTTAAAATACCATGACATTATCTGAGTATCGTCTACTTTTCGCCGGCCAACATACCCTTACCGTTCCGTGTTACCATGAAAGTGCTGTAATGTGAAAAATAATCAGTGTTTTTTTTGTTAGTTCAGAATTTGAATTGTAGATTTAATCCTCAGGATGTTATAAAAAGTTTAAGAAATTGGGGTGAAGTTTTTTGTTAGTTCAGAATTTGAATTGTAGATTTAATCCTCAGGAAGTTATAAAAAGTTTAAGAAATTGGGGTGAACACTGAAGAGCATTTCTAGGTTTTGGGGCCCACATAGCGTAGTGTTTTTAGTTGTGCGCCCTGGAATACACAGATGGTTGTTGGTTCGATACTGCGCTTAGGGAATACTAAGCTGTCCATTCCTCAAAATTGCGAGATTGACAAAAGACTTATCTGGAAAGATGAAAACACTAAGAGTGTTCAATTTACACATGTTTATTATGTAAGTATACGAATATATTATTAGGACGTATAATATATCATATTATAAAAATACTGGATTGATAACCACAGTGATACTGAGATGTTTGCAAAAATCGGCACCACAGGTATCTGTGCTGAGAATTGAACGCGCTTTTTCTCTTTCCGGGTGCGAACGGGTTCACCACCGTACCATGCGGGTCGTTCGTTTTGCCTTTCTCTTAACTTGAATTTAGACATCAGTAATTTCAAAGAAATCGCCGCATAAGTTAAATATCCTTGGAATTACCTCTATGAGGCGAGGAATCGAGTCGAATTCATGGCGCATCCGCCAGGGATTGATGAACGCCAATGTTATCCTAATCTTATCGATAAAAAAAAGATAAAGAATAAAGCTCTCGGCGTTGACCAATCCCGGATTGATGAACGCCAATGTTATCCTAATCTTATCGATAAAAAAAGGATAAAGAATAAAGCTCTCGGCGTTGACCAATCCTTGCCATTAATAAGGTCACAAAAATAGAATGTTGAAAAGAGCCGACGTAGCGAAGCGGTTATGGGTAAAGGATAAAGGATAAAGCTCTTGGCGTTGATCCATCCCTGAGAGATGCGCCATGCATTCGACTTCATTAAGTATCGTTGGAGGTGATTGAATGCATATCTGGCCTTTACAATGACTCGCGGTGGCCTGCCGATGTATCCAGCCAGTGCTGCTATCCTCCCAGACAAGTCTGGTACCAATTTGCCGGCCCCGAAGGGATGGAAGGCTTTGTGGGCCATGGGCGCAGGGGTCGATTCCTCGTGCGTGTCGCAATGCCGCCTCCAACCACTGCGCCACATGCGCTCTTTATTGATATGATAATATTTCATCATTAAAGAGTGAGTGTTTTCCATTTTTCTTTGTTTTCTTTTTTTTTACCTTTCTCTCATTTTCCGCCACTTTTCCTCATAATTACACCATTTCTAAAAATTTTTAGTCCAACATCACTCATAATGGTGGCTATTTCTCAGACGTTTCCATAGTGCTATGTTAGGACACGTAGTAGTATGACAATGGAAATTTTCTGCAATACTCTTTGAAAACTGTTGAGCGTTGAAACAATTTTTTCTAGTATTTAAAGTTTTAAAGCTTCTAGTGAGTTGTATCGACAGCTTCACACATTTGCCTTCCTGGTTGAAAGTTTTCTTTACACTAAATTTTACTATTCGCGGTGGTTCCCAAAACATTTCCGTAGCGAAATTGTCTTACTCTGAAGATATACAGTAGAAAGCTTTCTTGTATGGCGTTCAACAACGCTAAAAAAGCATACTAACTCTGTTACCAGTAAACCCACCAATCGTTCCCATGTCGTTAGTGAAGCCGCTCGGTCGTAGGCTTCGATCCCTTGCGAAATGCGAAAATCGTTGTATTGTGCATACGAGACGCCTTATTTTTATTGTTTTTGGCGCAACCTATCTTTGGCTAAGATAGGCTGAGCTGGGCTGGGCAGCTCCAGCTATCTCTCGGCTGTCCGAGCTCGCTCATATGAGCAGGTGGGGTTGGTCATACGCGTAAGTACTGTGTTATGCTTTTCTTGACTAATGATAGTTGATGTTTTAGAAATGACCCTAAGTCGTGGGCTATGTGCTTTGTACTCACCTTAAATTTAGGGCTTTTGTTGAGTTTTTCCAAGATTCCGGAACGAACATTACAAATGTGATGAATACTAATGAGTTTTCATACTACTTAAGACATTTTTTTTCTCATTTTCTGTTTTTTATGATCCGCATAAAACTTTCAACGTATTAGCTTTGTAGGAACTCCCACGTCCGACTTTCTATTAACCTCGATATTGATTGAATAATCCTTTCTAGTTCTGTTTAGCAAACACGAGGTGTTATTTTATTTCATTATTTACGTGGAAGCTGACGTTTCGGCGGATTTCGCCTTCCTCGGAGCCTGGAAAGGTCAAGTTGACTGCAATCTATACTGCCAAACACCTCCATAACCAAACAGAGAAAATGCTGAACCAAAATTTCAATCCCATTGAACACAGAGTCCTTTTACACTCACCGCTTTCGATGAATCTTTCACTAAATATGTCACGTGGAGACCAACCACACAGTGTTCACATGGAATCCTAATGTGCTCATCTCATCAGAATAACAGGCTTACATACTGCTCAATATCACGCATGATGATGAGGTATTCCTCTCTCCGGTTTATTTTCGGATTCTTGGAATTAATCCAAAATGCCTCGAGAGTTTTACGCGCTTGTGTTCTCGATTCTTGCGCGAGGATCGTAACTACTTCACCTACTACCGTAACTACCTCTGCTTCAAAATCTTCTCCGTTATGTCTCTGCGTTCTATGCGTGCCTAGTGGGGTATTTGGTTTACGTTTGCTGACTAGGTATTCTTTTATACGGACGCAGAGTATCAGCTTATTCCAACTTTGTACTATCAACTTTGTTCCGTAGTCCTTTGAAATCCGTTTCCTTTATCTTATCGTTTCAGCTTGTTTTAAATGAAAATTCTCCTCGCGATTGTTGCAAGTGGAACGCCTTCGTCTCTCAACACATGAAATTAATGGTTCTGTTGACATTCTTTACAAAGAAAGAGTATTTATGGTTCCTTTCTTTAGGCTATTGTTTCCTAAGAGAGTAATTTCATGCGAAGCTATGCGATCGAACAATTATTACGCGCTCATTTAAATCGGCTTAACTTTTTTCTCAAATTTACTGTATCCCACTGGTACCCTCTTTTACGTGCCTCCATTTTTTTCAAGGCCTAAGCACTTGTTTTAACCGTTCACTATGTTTCTTATCGTCCTTGCTTACTTCTCATTATAGTGTTTTCTCGTTTTCTATCTCTCCTTATTATTTTCATTGTATTCTTCGTTTTTCACTCCTATGTGTGCTCTTCTATTGACATTCATCTGTTTAGCCACTTTTTCCTTCATTGCGCTGAGAACTTCATTTTAGTAAAGGACGACAGTTTAGTGGTTAGAACCGCATAGAAACTATCAAATATCCTTACTTCGTTATGCAGTATTCTCAACTGGGGCAAATCTAAGCATTTCACCACCCTTGCTTATTAAACTTAAGAAATGTCGAAAATTTTTTAGTAAACTCAGTAATAAGTTTTTCGTTTTTTTTCCTGGCATACTTTTTTAATAGACTGCTTATTTTTCATAGTTTTATTCCATCAGTGATCAGTAAGAAAGGAAATCGTTGGCTAACGCCGTCGTTCCTCGAGATCTAAGCCATCGGCACTTTAGGCGGGAACATTAAATGTTTAGTTTTTAAAAGCATAGATTCACTTAAATAAGGTCACAACATTCGACTATGGAACTACTAGTATTGCTTGCAGTAGGTCGAATAAAATGACATTCGAGTGTTTTTGAAACTTTATTAAAAATGCTATTAGCCGTTGTGTTTTCTAGCTTTTTTGAATGGCACCGCACCGTCTTAGACATTCAACTCCACAGTGTGTGCATGTAATACTTATGTAAAGGCCGACAGAAAATGAATTATTCGGTGTTCATCAGTTCTTTGGAAACATGCCTTGCATTCTATTCCATTCATACGTTTTAAAGGAAATACAATGCGTATTTGTCGTATAGAATGATTTGCATTGGCCTGTTTATGTACTTTGCTAATATCTCTTGCCTTCGAATATCGTTCAGGTACGAGCTTAGCGACGTCGAAGGGATAGAGGACGCTGTTTATCTACAGTACGAGATCGAACCAACGACCATGTGTATGTTGAAAGGCATCTCTGTCCACTGCGCTATACGGTCCTATGTATGCATGCAACTAGAGGAATTATGTGTTCATATTACAAATGAATCGTAACGCTAGGCAGTTGTTGATTTTTGCTCAACTTCCAAGACCTCGCTGTCTACGGCGTTCTGCCGATCCATCTCTTATGCGCTCGTGTGCTCTTTCCATTTATACCCGGAGGGCTGGCTGCTACTATATTTGCAAAGAAGCATTGATTCTATCTCCTCACACTCCTCTGCTCCTCTAGAGAGGCAATCGTGTGGAAGAAGACAACTGGCAAGCCGCAGACTCAGAACTTTCAACAAGTATCAAATATCTCCTCGTTTAGATTGAATACTCCGGAATCATATTTACATTAAGAAAGCAAATGAGACGGAAAACGAGAAAAAAATAACTGGAAAGCGTAAACGAAAATCGACTATTAGAAGCTATCAAGGCATTTTTTGTACACATTAGAATTATTCTTGGAATTTTTGGCGGGAATTTATGTTTTTGAAGTTGAGAGCAGAAGTGGTTGAAAGGCGGCCAAAATCTAGAAAATGGCCCGGTTAATATTTAAAACAAATGAAGGGACCAAAAAAAATAGTTTCCTTTTGACTGCTTCGTTGTCATAATGGAGTCTAAAGTGGAATTATTGCAAAATTAGAAAAGTTCTTGAAGCCGTCTCGAATACGAAGAACACGACGACATTTACTCATCTAGTAGTTATCTCAGTGTCGATTAATCACCGATTTGTCGTTCAGTGAAATCCTGGTGGCTCACATTTAATGATTCGATTGAACAATGCAACCGAATTTGTACTCGCGTAAAAGAGTTTACGAAAACCGTGGCGGTTCAGTGTTTCAGGCAACTCAAATGAAAAGGCTTTCTTTTCGTGTTTGAAGTCATTGACATTTTTCCTGCATTTTATAAAATGATGATTTTTTCTTATTTCCTATACTTTTTCTATTCTTTTTTTTTCTAACCGCGAGAATGACTTGGCAGCTATGTTTTCTTGCTTTTCGCTTCACTTTTGTACTTTTTAGAGTACTCTTAGACTGCATCTTTCAACAGACCGCAAATCGTGTTGTTTTCGATTTCAAGAACACTAAGTACAGTTTGTTGGGTCCCACGTCTCACTGAGTTATTCATTTTTTTTTTCGAACGGCCACCACTGATATCTCACTGCGTTCTTCGTTGTCGCATGCTTGGGCCACCGAATGGCCTAGTGGGCGTTGCTCGCTAGAGGTGATAGAAAAAGTCGCAATTTTCGTTTTCGTATGGAGGTCTATGCCTTTCCTGTTTTCGGTTATCCATGAATCCCTCTTCAAACTTTACTATATCTTGCCGTATATAATAGCCTATTGAATTCTTCCAGAGTTGTTGCGAAACCTCTGAGTTACAGGTGGGTGCTGATCACCCTCCATACGCTATGCCGTTGTAGAATAAAGGATAAAGGATGAAGCTCTCGGCGTTGATCAATCCCTGAGGGATGCGCTATGCATTCGACTTCATTAAGCATCGTTGGAGGTGATTGAATGCATATCTGGCCTTTACAATAACTCGCGGTGGCCGGCCGATGTATCGAGCCAATGTTGCTATCCTCCCAGACAAGTCTGGTACCAATTTGCCGACCCCGGAGGGATGGAAGGCTTGGTGGGCCATGCGCGCATTTCACGTGCGCGCCCCAGTGGCGCCTCCAACCACTGCGCCACACGCGCTCTTGCGGTTGTATAATATGATCGAAAAACTTTACATAAATCAACAAGGCGCAGTGTACAATCCCCACATATCCAGAGTTGTTGCGAAACCTCTGAGTTACAGGTGGGTGCTGATCACCCTCCATACGCTATGCCGTTGTAGAATAAAGGATAAAGGATGAAGCTCTCGGCGTTGATCAATCCCTGAGGGATGCGCTATGCATTCGACTTCATTAAGCATCGTTGGAGGTGATTGAATGCATATCTGGCCTTTACAATAACTCGCGGTGGCCGGCCGATGTATCGAGCCAATGTTGCTATCCTCCCAGACAAGTCTGGTACCAATTTGCCGACCCCGGAGGGATGGAAGGCTTGGTGGGCCATGCGCGCATTTCACGTGCGCGCCCCAGTGGCGCCTCCAACCACTGCGCCACACGCGCTCTTGCGGTTGTATAATATGATCGAAAAACTTTACATAAATCCACAAGGCGCAGTGTACAATCCTCACATGTTCAAGCACATTCATTTCTATATGTTCATCAATATTACTGATGTCAAGTAGAAGTCAATCAAACACAGCAGAGGCAATGACTATCTCCTTAATCTACCTGGGTTTCAGTAAAGATATTTTAATCCATCTTAACCTTATCTGGAACCCGAGGAAACCACCAGGCGATACGATCGTCGATTTCTGGACGTAGATCACTCATATAGGTGATGTTCATAGAAGAATATGTACATATTTAAATATATACGCATTGACATTGTTTCTATAACATGCATACTTCCGCACATATCCTGCTCATGGCCAATGTGCTTAGCAAGCGATCTGCGTCTCTGCTTCTCGTAAATGCTGTTCATTTCTATCTTAGCGTAATTGTGCTGCTTTATTGCTCTCATTTTCCGTCCACACTGATGTGTCGTTTTAATTATTCGGTCCGCTTCATCTATTCAATGTATCAACGGTCGTGTCATGCGTGTCCCTTCTTTGTAACTTTTAGCGATACATTTCTGTTGATTTGTCATTTTCTGAACGCGTTTGTGTTCAAAAGGTGATGACTGAAATTTCTGCGATAAAATACTAGCAAGTAGTTAAGTATTTGTCCACATTAAGCCTAATGAAGTGCAAGATGTTCTACACTGATCAATTCCTTAGGGATGTGCTGTGCATTATACTTCATTCACAACATTATACAGGTGACTGGCTGAATGCATATGTGTCTTATAAAATTAGTTGAGGTGTCTACTGTGTACAAGTTGGTACTGCTGTCCTCCCACATAAGTCGGACACCGACACCGCAAAAATAGAGGGATTAGTTAGAGGGATTAAATAGAAAAAATAGAGGGATTTGGCTCCGTCCACACTGATGTGTCGTTTTAATTATTCGGTCCGCTTCATCTATTCAATGTATCAACGGTCGTGTCATGCGTGTCCCTTCTTTGTAACTTTTAGCGATACATTTCTGTTGATTTGTCATTTTCTGAACGCGTTTGTGTTCAAAAGGTGATGACTGAAATTTCTGCGATAAAATACTAGCAAGTAGTTAAGTATTTGTCCACATTAAGCCTAATGAAGTGCAAGATGTTCTACACTGATCAATTCCTTAGGGATGTGCTGTGCATTATACTTCATTTATAACATTATACAGGTGACTGACTGGCTGAATACATATGTGTCTTATAAAATTAGTTGAGGTGTCTACTGTGTACAAGTTGGTACTGCTGTCCTCCCACATAAGTCGGACACCGACACCGCAAAAATAGAGGGATTAGTTAGAGGGATTAAATAGAAAAAATAGAGGGATTTGGCCATGTTGCACGGTGAAACAACGGCAGCGATATTTTGTTGGACACCCATAATCGCTCGTGTGGCCCAGTGGTTGGAGGCGCCACTGCGACACACACGTGGAATCGATCTCAGAGCCCATGGCTCACCAAGCCTTTCATCTTTCTGGGGTCGGCAGATTGGTACCAGACTTGTCTGGGAGGACGGCAGCATTGACTCGATACATCGGCAGGCCACCACGAGTCGTTGTAAAGGCGAGATATGCATTCAATCACCTCCAACGATACTTAATGAAGTTGAATGCATGGCGCATCTCTCAGGGATTGGTCAACGCCGAGAGCTTTATCCTTTATCCTTTACTCATAACCGCTTCGCTACGTCGGCTCTTTTCAACCTTCTATTTTTGTGACCTTATTGATGGCAACATAGTTACTAATGTTCTTTATTCGGCGCTTTAAGCTCTTAATATTTTTTTGAGATATGTTTGTTTTTATTGAATTTATGCATAAAATCTAATCACTAGTGATATGATACAAGTTCCCTTACACTCTCCGCTGCTGGCGCTGCGACTGCTATTGCAGCTATGAATTTTGCAGAGAGAAGATTGACTCGAACCAAAGAGGTTATTAATGAAGAATATTTATCACATGACGCAAATTGTGGTGGTATGTTCTTTCGAAATTTCGTGACTACAAAACATCTGGAAAAACGGAATGAAGCTTATCGGTGAATGCTTTTCGCTTAGGGGATGAACGAATGATGGATCGTTCTGAGGATGGATTTAAAGCGCAAAACAGCCATTGGTGAAATGAGAAGACAAAAGCTCTGAAAGGTTTTGTAGTGCTAAGCCGCCTATCACACATAGAACTTAGAGGTTATGGAGGAAAAAAAAGTGTTCATTTAAACGAAGGATGTCATTCTGTTAAATAGTTGAAGAGATATGCTGTATCGTGAAATACTTTGCCTAGAACTAGTTAGTGGTTAAATTTTGATGACGTGTTTTGCTTTCTAGGAAATTTCTAGAGCATCTTGTAAGTCCTGGTAACAACATAATCTCTACGGGACTAAAGAAAATCTCCATAAACCTTTTATTCGGCTATTTATTGACTAAACTTGCGTAATATTTTTTTAGGAAGGTGTTTTTTGTTTCAAAGTTCTTAGAATATTTTGTCTGTTTTTTTTTGATCATTTGAGGACATCCGAAAGCATTATTGATTGTTACAGCCATCTTTTCTTCCTTTTGGTTAGTCATTGGTCTTTTACTACTCTGTAAAAAAAAAGCATATTACTTCCTTGTAATAGTACCCAGGATCGACTTTCTATTAACCTCGGCATTGGATTTTTTTCTCTCTTAGCAATCGCGAGGTTGTTAAACAGCATACGTTTACTTCCATACAATAACACACATACAACATAATCGTAGCTGACGTTTCGGCAGAATCGCCTTCTTCAGAGCCGCTTTTCTTTTCTCGGTGGAGGACAGATGACCTGCGATGCAGAGTATTTTGCTTAGTAACTTGTTAAGGTTTTTTCTGTTTTATGTCAGATTTAGGATTTGTTCTACTCGTTGAATTGAGGCGTCTGCGGAACTAAACCTTATTTTTGCCCTCATTTCCTTATCGCACTAACGTCATAATCACATTTTATTGTTATCCTCATATTTTTTTGAGCTGTTATTCTTAAATAGTAACACTAATGTAAGGAATCGGGCTCTCTTAATCTTAGCCTTGATAATTTATCTTCAGTGCTTGGGAGGGCTACGTAGCGTGTCTCCAGGTTAAACGTAATAAGCAGTTAAACGTAGATCAAAAGCGACAGTGTGTCTATTTTAAAGTGAAGGAGGTTTTCTCGATGATGAGCTTCTTGTTTTTGGTTTGTTTTGCTGTGCTGTGGTGAATTGCCCTACACATTTCGGAGGCATATTCATTCAACATAGATTCCTGGGCAAAAGGCTTCGTGACTCTCGTCGTTCGAAGAACTACAATGAACAGACTGGGGAGTACCCGCATTGTAGCCTGTTGGCCAGCGGATTCCACTGAGCATCGTATCATGCGGATGAATCGGGTCTCTACAAGTATCGTATTTGTTCGTTAATGTGATCATAACAAGATGAGGTGGTATCATCTTGCCGTCGCCTCTTCGCATCTCAGACGAAAATTGTCACTGATTTTCATATCTAAATAAATCGGAGATGAAGTAGAGTGCATTTTTTCTTTACATGATTAGACATTACATACGAATCCTATCACTCCTTACATTTATTCTTTTCCTCACATTCGTTATCCACGAAAACGTTCGAATTAATGTGTGTATTTGCTCGCTGGTTGAAGATTTTTCATCATTATGGAAGTAGTTGCATACTGGTCGAATCGATTCTTCCTGGAATCCTATAATAGCTATAATGCGGTGTCTCTGGTGTTTACGATAGGCAGGCAGCAGTCTTTACGGATTGGAAGGAGGTTTTTAGACAGGTTTCGAATCACATTCTTGACTAAAGAGAGATGGGAGCCTTGGTTACCTCAGGGCAGAACCAAGAAATGGCCTTACGTGGAGGGCACCTCTACTACGGCGTTTCACTAACCCTGGCTTAAGCTAACGGATCTAAAAACTAATAGCCTAAACTGTCATGTGAACTTAATGTTAAAGCATCTACAAAAAAAAAACAACGCTCTTGATTATGCATATATTTCTCTATGTTATCTTTATTGTTGATTGTTTTTATTTATTATTGTTACTGAAATGATTTCTTACCAAACTTACCTTCCTCTCCTAGATACCTTGCTATAAACTTCTTTTGTTAATAAAAGGATAAAGGATAAAGCTCTCGGCGTTGATCAATCCCTGAAGGATGCGTCATGCATTCGACTTCATTAAGTATCGTTGGAGGTGATTGAATCCATATCTGGCCTGTAGAATGAATGACTCGCGGTGGCCTGCCGATGTATCGAGCCAGTGTTGCTATCATCCTAAACAAGTTTGGTACCAGACTCTCTAGGTACCTTTTGTTAATACTGTACATATTTTTAAAAGAGTTAGCCTTGATCAATTTGGTTTACGACGATCATGATTTTTTCTGATCTTTGGCACTCTAATTTCTGATCTTTGATGACACTCTAAACAGGCTTTTCTCTTAGCTGAAACACATCGAATTTCAGAAGATGATTCCAACTTCCTTTGGAGTTTTTCAGTATTGAGCACTAATCATTCTTTAGTGTAGATTCATTCCGCCTCTCATCTACTCAATATTTATCAACTCTTTTTCACTGATTACTTTTTTTTATTCACTTTTTCGAAAACCTATAAACAATTCTGCATCGCTCATGTTAACACTCGGATGCTGCTAATAAACTACGACATTCCAAACGACATCTCATTCACCATTTGGCGCACCAGATGTTTAGAATTTTATGCGGACCATTGGTTTTTTTAACAACTCTTTTCCGCTGGTCGACTGACTACTCATGTCATTTTTTGTTGGTTTCGTAAGTTTTCAATATCAGAATTGCTGAGAAAGAAAGGTAAAGGACGTTGATAGTACTGTGGTCTGATTAGGATTCAATACGAAAAGAATGGCGAAGGATTACAACAGACTGTTACGAATCGTTCTGAATTCGCTATGGAATAAATTTCTATTCCAAGCTTTTATAACACCACTACTACTACTACTACTGTGGAAGTGAACGAGTTTGGTTTACCATTTTTTTATACATCGATGTGACCCTCTGTACTCCATCTCTTGTCTATTTTGATTATTTCGTTGTCAAACTGCGGAGTGGAACTTCAGCAGACTTCCATTAAAATTGAGAAGGAACGATGAGTTGTTGATATACACACATAAAATATGAAGGATGAGGATCTCGGCGTTGATCAATCCATGAAGAGTGCGCCATCCATTCGATTTCAATAAGCATCGTTGGAGCGGATTGAATGCATATCTGGGCTTTACAATGACTCGTGGTGGCTTACTGACTTATTTGAACCAGTGCTGCTATCCCCCCAGACAAGTTTGGTATCAATTTGCCTACGCCGGAATGATGGAGGGCTGGGTGGACCTGGGCTCCGAGGTCGATCTCGTGTGCATTGCAGGGCGCCTCCGACCACTGCGTTACACGTGCATATATATGCACATATATATATATATAATATAGACATATACACGTTGATATGGTATTTTAATTATCCGATTCCCATTTTTTCAAACTAGATCAATGCCTGTCTCAGGGTGTTTCTATTAGCAAGAGCACATCTGGTAACGACATGTGTATTGACTTCAGTCATTACTAAATAGTTTGGAGCTGAAAAAATTTATTCTAATAGGACAAAGAATTTGCAAAAATAGAAACTAATTTTTTTATTGTCTATGACTTCTAGCTGTTTTTAAACTGATAACTAGAGATCAAAGTTGGGTAATGGTCATCGACGTCAAGCTGGGACGGAAATGAGTGTTCTTGTGTGGAAATGCTGTATAAATTCAAAGTAGGACTAGTTGATGATTTTGCGGTACATTTAACAACGCAGCTGTTTTCCATCTGCAAAATGAGATTTTGAATGCAATGGAGGAAAAAGTGGATAAACGGACGAATGAAATACGAATGTTCATATTCCAGTGAAAAAGGAAGAAAGAAATGAAAATAACAGGGAAGGGCAAAACGTAAGAAGACATTGCAATGAAAACGAGTTATCGGGACATAACGCTTTTTTAGCGGTTAGTTATTTTGCAAGCCATAAACAAACAAAATTTTCTGTGCATTAGATGCCTTTCTTAGGTACTTGACAAACCTGTGCCGGACTAGATCTGATCCGATAGTTCTGGTGGTGAATGCACTTTATCTAAAGTTTCAAGTTTAACAACTGTGATAGTCGGTAAATCCTACGATATCTTCTGGGTAACATCCAGTCGTGTTATGCGAAATTTCGCTTGTCAAGCCACTTCAGCTATTGACGAAATAAGAGCATCGATGCCAAAGAAGTGAATGAAAAGCGGGAAGTGGATTCGTTCACACCGAAAAATAGAAGTAGAATTTCTTCTATGGGAAACGTAGTTTTGTCTTCTGTTGACAAAGTCTTGTAGATTTTAGTGGTTTTAGTCCAACTAATAATGTTCGTGGTGAGTTATTTGTTTGGAGTTGTTATAGACGTAAATTAGTCCAGGGATACGTGTATGCGTAGAAATCGATACATATTTTTGTGAATGTTTTCGGAATATAAGTTGCAGGACATTGGTATAGGGTTATAAAAGGCAACTAACAGGTATTTGTAAGATTTCTTACCAGTCTGTTTAGTCGCAAAAATACTGCCAACGGACCAACGGATTGCGTTGGCTGCGAAATTCTGAGCACTCTCATGTCAATCGAACACCGAGACTTCTGAGAATTCGTATCATTTTCTTTGCGAATTCTTTTTCTTTTGTCTCCAATGCGCAACTTCGTTGGCATTCTCTACATCATTAGCTGCCTTGGAATTCATTATTTCTTCTTCGTATACAGTACCTTCGCTGAGCCCTGTATTTGAAAACTTCATACAATTCTGACGGGCGCGTGTGGCGCAGTGGTTGGAGGCGCCACTGCGGCGCGCACGTGAAAATGCGCCCATGGCTCACCAAGCCTTCCATCCCTCCGGGGTCGGCAAATTGGTACCAGACTTGTCTGGGAGGATAGCAGCACTGGCTCGATACATCGGCCGGCCACCGCGAGTCATTGTAAAGGCCAGATATGCATTCAATCACCTCCAACGATGCTTAATGAAGTCGAATGCATGGCGCATCCCTCAGGGATTGATCAACGCCGAGAGCTTTATCCTTTTATCCATACAATTCTATTTTGAGACATTTGACCTTGTACTTCAGTGAAGTCATCTTTTCAACTCTACTTATCAGTGTCTTTATTTTAAATCAGTATTTTCTGCCTCATTTACGTTTTCAAACGGGCTCGAGTAGCGCAGCAGTAAGAGATGTTCTGCAGTACAAATCTGTTTTGGTTTGATCCCACTCTCTGTGATAATCAGACCCCTATGATGCGATAGCCTCTATGCGTCCAGAACCAAAAATTGGCAAGAGCTTTGTCTGGGACGTAATAAATCACTAATTTGGCGCATTCATGAACTAATACAAGCTTACGCCGGATGTACATCGAACCACCTTCAGGGTGCTACGAATGGAGTAGAGTGCATAGCACATAACTAAGGATTTGATAAAGACCGAGCGCTTTATGGTCTTTTTGTTTTCACTTTACACAATGTGAGCCACGGTAGTTAGCTAACCTCATTGTGGTTTTCTATACACTTTACATCTTGAGGCCATCTGGTCCTAGCTAGTTAGCATCTTATTGGTTGTATATGCAGATTAAATCTTGCAGAATAAGTCAAACACGCATCATACTTTATGACCCTGGTATACCACTGGTACCATACTTTATGTTGGACACCTATTTGTCTTGATGATCAAGTTTCATGGGGATCTCTGACTTCGTCCATCTGTTTAGATTTAATAAAGAGAGAAGCGGAATTCTCCATAAAATCATTATTTTTTTTGCGATCCTTTAACTGGTTGAATTATATAAATGGTTTTCGAATGCTTAACATTTCTCGGTTGACTTGTTACTTTTATGTCGTTTTTTCGTCTTCCTATTTCATACAATATCCGTACACTTATGTCTCGATCTTATTATCGTTAACGGCACAATCACTTCCGATTACTCGATATGTTTCCTAGATGAGTCGAGTGTGAGATATCATGGCGACGATGACAACACCCGATTCGGACAACGCTGAATCATTCAGCAGCGCTCCGTTGTTCCGCACTCCAGTGTCGAATTGTGCAAAATCAATTATCGATCGAAAACTACGAAAATTCGCGTCAGAGACATCATTTGCCACCGAAACAGCCAGTGAAAGCAGTGTCGAACGAGAAGTTTCTGGTAGGACTCGAGTTTTCACAGTACGTAGCGTACCGCGTCGTGTGATGGCACAACGAGGACGTCATGACTCCGACGGTAGCGGATGTTCGGAGGCCACTGTCGCAAGTGGTTCGGCAACACCGAGACCAATTTTTCGACGACCAAAGAGTCACAGTGAGTTACACACCAGCTGTACCAGCGCCACAATTCATTCACTGGAAAGCGCGGGGGTGGCGATAGTCAACGACGGTCGACGTGCAAGTCATGCTTACGTGATAGATGACGACAGTGTTCATGAATTTGAAGATGACGATGGTAAGGATAGCCTTTTACTGGTATTTCCATTTTCGAACTCGGCGTTTCATTCTTTCAAATTTGGGTGTTTTTTTTTTACTGTCCTGAATGAGCGACGTGTCCGTGCTAAAATTTATTGCTTAAGAGAGTAAGAGCTGCAGCACGATGATTCGTCTTCTTTTCCTATGTACACGTTTAATGCTGGTTGAAGGTTGTCTTTTATATTTTTGGAAATAACTGTGCTGGAACGTTTTCTGATTTTCGCCAGAGGTTTTCGCTACCCCTCTGAATAGAGGCGTAGTGCCTCGTGACTAGGCTTGTTCCAGTAATGAAACAATTTCTAGGCTAATCGATCAATCGATAGACTCTGATGTAAGATTTCGATTTTAGCATTACGACAAAGCAGTATACAACGTAAAAATGAATGTTCTCAATATTATTGGGGAACCTATAGTAGGAGAAGCCAGAAGTTCGCAAAATTTTCTTAGATGACTGATTCAGAAAACTTTGGAACTGTGAAACCAAGTAGTCGTGCCAGCTGCATTCAGTCAACAAAATTTTGTCATGTCATCCTTTTTTGCAGCATTATAAGCTGAAGTGGCCGAGTGTAGGAAGGGCAGCCACAGTGTCCACTAGTGCTTTGTTACCTAAAAGACCTCCAGAGTCGTAATGACAAACTACAGTCAAATAAAAATAGATTCCACTCTGATATCTTCGGCACTCGCGTCTCTTAACATTTAGGCTAAGGAAGATGGATATGTTGTATCCTTGGTTTTCGCTTCTAAACTCTGACACATTACATCGTCGACAAATATATAGCGCTTTGTAAAGACAGGAAGACAGGATCACCGGGACTTTTCAACTAACAAACGTCTATTCTCATTAAACACTGGATGGGTTTTAATAGTTTACTTGTCACACTGCGAAATTCTCAGTCAATGCGGGATCAGAGGAACTGTGTAATTGCAAAAGAATGGGAACATAGATGGGAACATAGGAGTCATGGCTAAGTATCACCTGATCGGCGTGCTGTCCATAGTCTATAAGCTGTTTACTCGAGTGCTCCTCACCAGAGTTTAAAAAACTGAGCGAGGAACAGTCTTGAGGGTAAGTACGACTTCCAAGACAATTCACAGTGATGGTGAAATGAGACTTATTAAAGTACAGCCAGAGTAAATGGGGCCGCTTTATCTTTATTTGTTTACCCCTGCATTGAATCGAGAAAGGCATTCGAACCAATTAAGACAAAATTAGTAATGCATGTTAAGAGCAGTCAAAGTGGATCTACTTAATGCATAGATATCCTTGGAGAGGTATTCATTGATTTTTCAAGCACAATTTCACCATTATACAACTGCGTTGGGACGCGAAAGTTTTTTTTTACAGCTGCTGCATCGTACGATAACCTTGGTGGTATAGCACTGGTATGAAACGCAACAGTGAGAACCAGATGATTTTTGTTGTTGGCAATATTTTCCGTATATATCGATCAAAGGGCGTGTGTGGCGCAGTGGTTGGAGGCGTCACAGCGACACACACGTAGAATCGATCTCCGCGCCCATAGCCCACTAAGCCTTCCATCCCTCCGGGATGAACAAATTGGTACCAGACTTGTCTGGGAGGATAGCAGCACTGGCTCGATACATCGGTAGGCCACCGTGAGTCATTGTAAAGGCCAGATATGCATTCAGTCACCTCCAACGATGTTTAATGAAGTCAAATGCACTGCGCATCCCTCAGGGATTGATCAAGGCCGAGGGCTTTATTCTTTTTATCCTTTGTATCGATCACAAGCTAGGCGGAACGAATGCCGATTTTTGCACTGCTTGTAAGCAGATTTGTCTTTGACGTAAACTCAGGAAGAACATTATGAGTAGGAAACGAATTTCTTTTAATGGCCCATTCACTCACTGCGAGAAAAATATTCAGGTACGTCTAACTAGATCGGGAAGTAAATATGATGAACGATTTCGCTCTGAAGCTAAGCAAAAGAAAACGAGAAACAGGCGAGAAGGAAGAGAGTGGTCATTGGAGCTCACAAAAACATAGAGTACATAGCATGGAGGAGAAGGAACACATGCCCAACTTCCAGACTCTATCATTCCTCTTCTCTTAAGTTGCGTATCGGAAACCCCTTCTATGAACGTCTACTCAACTCTATTGAAAGCGCAGTCGAGAAGGCGATGCTGGAAATATCCTGTATTATAGAGGTGAAAAAGAGGTTCCAAATACCTACGTTTGCGATCGCGAATCAGAGGTGCAACGAAGTTCAGCAAAATGTTAAATATCAGATAAATCCGCCCATGGCCCACCAAGCCTTCCATCCCTCCGGGGTCGGCAAATTGGTCCCAGACTTGTCTGGGAGGATAGCAGCACTGGCTCGATACATCGGCCGGCCACCGCGAGTCATTGTAACGGCCAGATATGCATTCAATCACCTCAAACGATACTTAATGAAGTCGAATGCATGGCGCATCCCTCAGGGATTGATCAACGCCGAGAGCTTCATCCTTTATCCTTTTTATCAGATAAATCGGATACTTTTTAACGTCGACTTATAGAAAAAACCGCGGACGAGTGGCCTCATGAGATATGAAATACATTGAGCAGCAAGACCAAAGGTCATGAAATTCATTCATTAGGATCCTATGTGAATAATAGGGTGCATCTCGAGTCAACAGTATGAGGAAAGCCTACTAGTCAACTGCGACATGTGATGGAGACTAATACGACCGTCCTGGTGCTAGTTGCATTTTTTTTTGCGATTGACAGAAAGTCTAGTGCCACCGACGATAGATTGAATGAAGTGCGCATTGTAGAATTCTAGTTCGAATGATTTAGACTGCGATTTTACTTAGTTTCTGAGTTACGGAGTTGCATCTTACACAATCTTATTGGTAGCATCTTTGAAGTTAGAGTGACAGTACCTTAGAGGATTTCCCACCTGGATGGATGGACACCTTGCAGGCTTATGAGACGAAATACGTTTCAATTAATCTCTTATGTTATAAAAACTATGCCTGGAAGAGAAACGGTGGGAATTGAGTTTTTTTCCAGCAGTGCTGAAAGCAGCAGTGCGGAAAGCTGTGTTTGCAGTGATTTTAATAAAACTTTTTCAAACATTTCTCTTCAAAGGGTCACATGCAGCGCAGAGATTAAGGTGCACTTCAATTATATACTGAACACGCTATATCAGTGGCTGGTTTCCTCGTAGTTAGGCTCACCAAGCCTTCGGGACAGGGAAGTTAGAGTGACAGTACCTTAGAGGATTTCCCACCTGGATGGATGGACACCTTGCAGGCTTATGAGACGAAATACGTTTCAATTAATCTCTTATGTTATAAAAACTATGCCTGGAAGAGAAACGGTGGGAATTGAGTTTTTTTCCAGCAGTGCTGAAAGCAGCAGTGCGGAAAGCTGTGTTTGCAGTGATTTTAATAAAACTTTTTCAAACATTTCTCTTCAAAGGGTCACATGCAGCGCAGAGATTAAGGTGCACTTCAATTATATACTGAACACGCTATATCAGTGGCTAGTTTCCTCGTAGTTAGGCTCACCAAGCCTTCCTTCGGGACAGTAAATGCAGTGACTTGGCACGTCATTTTTCTCGTACTAAGAAATGCACCATCACGAGAATGCTTGGATGACTTGGATGAATTGTGATGCTTCACAGAATCGACTATTTACAGTAAAACAAACAGTGGGAATATATGTTTTTGTCATCCACTGTCTCAAAAACGCCTATCCCTTTTTTCTCACATGCTAAAGGACATTTCATTTTTCAAGTAAAATTCAACTAATTATTAACCATGTTATAATAAATAAATGGAAGGGTTTTCATAAATAGTTCGAGTTTTCGAACAGCTTCAATGGCATTGGCATTTGCTGTTGAGCGTATGTGTGCTTTTTACCCATAGTTCCAAGGTAGTTGTGTTAGGGTATTCTCAGGTCGTCAGCACTGTGGCCTCTGGTACTTATATTAGCGGACCATGCTTCCAGAGAGCTCAGTTCCGTTCACGACAACAACGATTTCTGCAAATATTCGTTCTTATCGTCTTTTAAAGTTGTTCACTACGTCACGCTTAATTTTGGAAAGCAAAGATGGTCACATCTTTTCGTGTCATCTCTTTTATCGTATTGTATTATTGTGTTCGGTAGAAAGTTGTCCTCTAGTATACCATTTTTTTCCTCCGCAAGGGACTGAATATCCATTTGGGCAGCTTTTTGGGGTTTCCGAGGTAGATTGGTGTTCACGACAACAACGATTTCTGCAAATATTCGTTCTTATCGTCTTTTAAAGTTGTTCACTACGTCACGCTTAATTTTGGAAAGCAAAGATGGTCACATCTTTTCGTGTCATCTCTTTTATCGTATTGTATTATTGTGTTCGGTAGAAAGTTGTCTTCTAGTATACCATTTTTTTCCTCCGCAAGGGACTGAATATCCACTTGGGCAGCTTTTTGGGCTTTCCGAGGTAGATTGGTATCCTACATGTCGAGCTGCTATCGCTTCCAATCAACTAGCTATACAGGAATGATTAATTCTAGATTTTCCCATCTCCATATTTTTTAGATTAGAGGTATTTTTATTTATCCATTATCTATATTTTATTTCGATGTCATGTACATTTGATAAGGAGTTGTGATTCAGACGGTAGGGTTAATTTACATATCGAAATACGGTAGATATGTTAGAGAACATGAGATTGAGGATTATGAAATATTTCTTAGACCGTTTGCTTGCGTGTTTCGCATCGAAGCGAAAATATGTCGTCTACGTCAAGAATGCTTCGTAAAGAAAACAAAAAACCGAATAATCTTCCACTTCGCTTCGGAAAATATCAATTTCCCTGCGATACCTGCAAAAAAAAAAACACAAAAGAGGAGGCGAAGATCGTTCTATCTGATAGGAAGGGAGCTTTTTAAATGAGACGGCTTGAAATTTGTGGTTAACTGAAAAATGTTCGTAAAACTTCCGTAAATTGCCTCTATTTTTACTTAGAAGCTTAAAGTTTCATGTCTAATAACCGAAATTGATTCTTCAAAAGTCACCATGCTAGGTGATCCACTTTGTATCAAACCTTGTCTTAAACACATTCGAGCTACAGAAATTGGAACCAGGAAATGCTCGAGTCGCATGATTCCAACTCTTTAAATTTATTGTCCTTTTGCATCAAAACTTTCATTGTTTTTCTCAACACAGTCCTATGTCTCACGAAATAATTCGACATATGAAAGAATGAAGATGTTGGCAACTTGAAGCGAAATCGAGAATATTCTCGATGTCAAGCTTCGTTATACAATTTTTTTTTGTGGCAGTACCATGCACAGCCGTTGATATTCCTTTGTATAGCTCGGTAGTGTAGGAGAATAAATTGAGGCCAAATATATTTACATAGATTCTTAGTTGACTCGCCTTCACTGTTTTTAGTCCCAGTACCTCAGCTGGGTTCGTTGACTTGCGACCTGCGTTCACAAAGATAGTCGCGCTCCAGTGTGGTTTTAGCTATAACAAGGCTCTGATGTCCTTTCACATTATCATAGGGAGCATTAGTCCAGCATAATTCTTTCTGGTAACTTGAGATTTATAAACTAGGGAATTGTCAGGGCTGTCAAATATACCTCCAAAAAACAGATACTTTCAAAGAAAAACCATAGGTGTCTCAGAGATGACACTTAGAAAGGTGAAACGTCTTTCAGAGGTTTCAGTCAAAGCTATATACAACGAAAATGTAAAATAATGGGTTTGGATACAGAAAACAAATTAAAAAGAAATAAGTAGCAACCAACATTAGTTGTGTGGCTCCTGACTTTCTTCATTTTATGTAACCACGGGAGCATTAGTCCAGCATAATTCTTTCTGGTAACTTGAGATTTATAAACTAGGGAATTGTCAGGGCTGTCAAATATACCTCCAAAAAACAGATACTTTCAAAGAAAAACCATAGGTGTCTCAGAGATGACACTTAGAAAGGTGAAACGTCTTTCAGAGGTTTCAGTCAAAGCTATATACAACGAAAATGTAAAATAATGGGTTTAGATACAGAAAACAAATTAAAAAGAAGTAAGTAGCAACCAAGTTTTTGCTACTATAATCATCAGTTTTATGCCAAATGGATGACTGATTAGTGACTCAGCTCCATAGATGAGCAGAATGGAAGTGAACGGCTTGGAGAGCTCATAAGAACATCAAGGGCAATGAACACACAACTCCACGCTAATCTTTTCCATTCCGTGTTTCTTCTTGCCCGAATGTATGCGTAGAAAACCTAATCGCTACGTAAGCAGAATGAACTATTCAGTGCGATCGAACACGCATTCGAAAGCTTCACATTAGGAGTGTTCCGTATCGCACAACTGAGAGAGGTATCTAAAGTTCCTACCTATTTCAACGATCATAGAACAGAGACGGAAAAATGGTATACACGCTAAAGTGCTGAAAATCAGGTGGGCAGGGTATGCGATGTCTCTGAACGATTTGCGGTAGACAAGAGCCGTTTGCTATTGGATAGCACGGAATGTGGAAAGAATCCGGTGCTAACGATTCTTCACGAAAATCGTAGAGAAAAAATTTGATTTTCAATGAATCCATAGACCAATGGAAACTTACGGTGTTACTCTTCTTCGCGACGGACACTTTACTGGCGCCCGTTCGGATTACTCGATCATCAATGGGAAAGCAAGGGAGTCAGGTTAACCCGCCAAAGAAATCACCGTTGTTTTCACCTTGAAGTCATCGATTTCTCTTCTTTATTTCGATGAGCCTCGGCTAATGAGCGTTCATCCAAATGTATTACAACAAGGACAATAATTAAACTTGGTTTATTCTCTATTTCGCCAAAATCTGAAAGCAGTACAATTGTGTCGCCACGACCCATGAGATAATCTAGTTGACGCTATTCGCACTTTCATTTCTATACGTTGACAAGAGGTAATGAAGGTTTCATGCATGGCATGCCGGAAAGCACTGAGGTTCCGCGTAACGTCAGAGGCAAGCGATAAACGGCTTCATTAGGAAATACGACCTAGCAGAACCCATGTTATGCTGGTGATTTATTGCGAAGTGTAAAACATCTACTGAGAGGTAAGCAGATGACATGAAAGATCAGCTTCTTCGGGGAAGTAAGCGCAAAATTAGAGCGCCTTCTTGCTAACTCTACTAATTATTTCGTAGTTAACCAGCCACCCACAAGTTGGACGACTTGTTCCACTCCACCTATTTCTTATCATATATCCATGGGTATAGTAACGATTATTGTGCACTGCTTTCAAAGTGATGGCGGATAATTTGAGAAATTTCTCAAATTCGTACTAAACTACCTTCGAAGTTTATTGGAAGTGTGAACGTTTCCGAAGAAGAAGAAATTCCATTCCAGTCTCGAATAAACTAAACAACGCTTTAAGTTTAAAGAAACTCTAATATCTGAGGAGCTCAGAAGGATTATGACGTCTTATGAGTCCTTAAGCGAAAATGCGATTTGATTAGAATAAGAAGATGGGGATGGACGTTATGTTAGAATATTTCTATCTCACGTTGTTATTCGATGCTTTGAGTTTGGAAACCTTGTAAGCCTATGAAATTGTCTTTGCTGAAGATTTTGTTCGTTTTTACCTAGAGTACTCTGTATCACCTGTAGTCCTGTTGATCATGGAGTGACTCGAGCGGGCGCCACTAAATCTTCCATCTTTCCCTGTCGCGTGCAAGAGTAGCCCAGTGGGTCCTGCTCACTCTAGGGACTCGTGGAGCATCATATCTTTCTTCTAGGCTCTTCATGAAGAACTCTGACCATCGCGTCTGTGGTCTTTCTGCAATGCGTTTGACATCCCGAGGAATCCAGTCACTAACGGCTCTTGTCCATCGGTTGTCATTCATACGCATTACGTGTTCGGCCCACCTTATCTTCGACTGTTTGGCCTACAGAACGGCATCTTTGATTTGATTTGATAGAGTACTCTAGTGAAGATATTTCTAAAGTGCTATAGTTTTGCTGTTATCGATATGAACGATGTAGTCTAGCGAATGGGGAACCCTATTAACATCAGAAAACTCATCTTCTATTAATCTATTAGTTTGCGATGTTTGCCGCTGCTCGGTTTCTGTTTTAGTGAGGTCATTCGGATCGGAAAGAAACAGTTCACTAGTGACTTTTTGCTAGGGTAAAAATCTGTTATTTTTGCACTGAATCGAAGAGATCGAGGAGGAATCCCTAGTAAGTGTGAGTGAGTGAGTCAGTTTGAGTTTTCTAATGTTTGAGGACAAAATTGTATCCGTCATTTGATAATCACATGTTAAACATGTTTATTAGCAACGATATCGGTTCGCATTAGACCTTTGGTTTGCATTGCTCAGAATTGTGTTCGACCGTGTGTCTAGATGCTCTTAGTTCAGATTCCGCCGCGTAGCTGTGATGAGGCTTCTGTGGAAAATTTAGTTAGGCTAAGCTATTTGAAAATCAAATCCAATCGCATAGGTATTGAGTTTAGAGATGTTCAAATTGAATTCTAGAATGAAAACTGTCGGTCAGCGGAAATTATGCTGTGATCGACTAGTAAATGTGTTTTGTCCTTGTGTGCAAGTTTGATAATAATTAATTCTTTTCGATATGTTTAAAAAGTGCTTACATGGCAACGACTTGTTTTCTTAAACAGAACAGTAGAAATTGTTTTGAACGGGCATCAGATTCTGCAAGGTTCGTGTGTTGGAGTGAAGCGTGAGTGTGTGGCCCGATGGCGCCGAGTTGCCCCGAAGCCAAAGGGCTCGATGGGCGGCGCTGTGCTCACGAAGCGCAGCGAATTGGAAAAAGCTGGGAGTGCCGTCAATGTTGGAAGCCGCTCATGTCACCCTCATCGTTAACAGTGATAACTCGTCTGCGCAAGTAATGACAGCGACGTGCGTGGACGAGTTTTCCGTTCCTCTTACGTCACGTTCATCCAGTGTCAACATATCATCAGCTAACAGTTCTGAGAATCCCGTTGGTCGATCCACTTACGTGAAAAAGGTCGACCCCAGACAGCGTAGAATGACTAGAATAACTTCGCACACTCTTCTATATGTGCCGGAATATCGCCGTACCAGTGACGTCTCTGGAACGTCTATTGTGAGTTGTCCATGCGCCGGAGAACTCAACCAAGACATCAATCTCACACCATTAGCACACCCACCAAACAACTCGAACATCAGTCCAGCGTCACGTAGAAAAAGTGTCCAAACTGGAGCTCCAGCAATCGGATTTCGTCCTTTAAAAACATTCGAACGACGTGCCAGTCAGCCAACGCTCCAGCTGGAGATGCAAGCTACGGCAATCGCTGTCGAACCTCTTGAATGCAAGGACAAAACCAAGGTGCTTACGAAACGTGTCAGCTGGTTGTCCATGAAAAGTCTTCAAGAATGCGAAAAAGAACGCCGAAGGACCAGTTCTCCATCGAAGTTTGGATGTGATTCTCGAACAGCAAGTCAGTATGGTAGCCAGATTCAGTTATACTCGGAGCGTGATTTTGATAGCGACACGCCACCATTGGACACTCTGAGTTGGAGCAATGCTGGTAATGACATTGTGTCTTATGCAGAGTTTTCATTTCGCTTATTTTTTCTGCACTGATGTTGTTATCTTGGCGGTTTGTAAATGGGAAAATGTTTTGATAATGGTAGTGAACAAAAGCAGCAGCTCTACTTGTGTCTGTGAGTCGTATATGCTGCTAATATACTACTCCAGACATTCTTGGCGACCTCACGGAGTGGTTGTCTTTAACATCTTGCGTATTAGAATTTTATGAAAAAGTACTTTGTACATATTTTATTGACGTAGCGTAATTTTTTAGACGAATACGACAATGTGACATTGATGTATGCGAAGCACGAGAAGATTCCGATGAAAGATTTCGGATCAGAAATTCGTGCCACTATGGACATTGATCATTTGCTGAACAAAGCTGTATTACTACTGGATTTACAAGAGACCAGTCTTGAAGAGATCTTTGCCAAGTAAGTATTTAATCCTTATCGACAGTCATAAATATGGACATGGACCAAGATTTCTGCTGCGTCTTTGTGATTTTTACTCCAGTTTAACTTGTTTCTAACTCATATTTTGAGTCTTTATGTGCAAATGTTTGAGTTCGATTAGTGCTCTATTTCATATGTACTTGTACTTCATGTTGATTTAATGTTTATGTGAGTTATGACGTTTATGACTGATTAGACTTGACTCGCTATTTTTAACAAGTACCGTCTCAGATTCATCGATCGTAACTAACCCAATCACGCTCGTTTCTTATCTAGTTCAAAGATGAAACGGTTTACTGTAAACTCTCTTCTCATCATACCTCAAGGCTCAACACCGGTTATTCAACTACTAAGAGTTCAGATTTTATTTGAAATGTTGTTACATCATGATGGGAAGCTGAAAACGTAGTGGTGTTCAGTAACAACACCATAAACCTTATTCGTTTGTGTTTATTTTACGCTTAAGAGCATAGTATAGGCATTTTCTTCGTCTCGATAATCCCATTCGGCTAATGAAAAGGAGCTTCATGTATGGATTATTTTTCTTATCGTCCAGCAGCGCTTTTCAAAGCTTTTCGTCTGGTGCTTTCTTTTATTTCTTTCATCTTTTATCACTTCTCAACTTCAATTCCTTAGATGGATATTCCAAGATTTTTCATACTACTGAAAAAAGCTCTAGTTGGAGCGGGTACTTCTTCTCTACTTGCTCATATCGATTTTTTCACCTCTGAAAACCTTATAGTTTACGACTACGGTAATCCATCAGAGTGGTTGGCTTTTATTTCGTTGTCTGGTAGTCGAAATTAGATTTCGTTTTTTTTTCCCAATCTTAGTATACTCAATGTGAAAGCGGATTGCATAGAGAGCGATTGAGCAAAAACGTCACTTCTCAGCTTCACTTTGTTTTTCACTGGTGTCGCTTGGAAAATAGTCTCTTACAATAACCCGGACACAATTAGCTTGTTTTAAAGGAGTTCATAACATGTTTACTTACTTCTGTTCACTTAACGATCAGAAATTTCTGATCTCACACCACTGAGTGGTTGATTGGAGTCAGTGTTTACAGTCTTTTATGTATTTCTGTGATGTATGACTCGAGCGCCTAGAAAGGCTGAAAAACGTAGACTTTTTCAAATGAAGACATCATTTGATCAGCAGAAGCTGTAACGAAATTGCGTTTTGTGTAATCTTCTTTGGTGGGATTCTCAGATATTTTCGATTGGGAAAAAGACACAAATTCCTCTACTAAATCTGTTAAGATTAGAAGTACAAAAACTCGATACGACAACTTAAGCCTTAAGTTTAAAGGCTTTTTGTCTTTGTCTTTCTACTGTATCCTTATTGTTGTTATTGATTTCTTTGATAGACATTTACGATAGCTTCTGAATACTAGGATTTCGTAGCAAGTTCGAAGAAGAAATCAATAGGAGCAACGGCAGCAACATGAAGGACTCAGTGAGAAAATGAAGAGAGAAAAAAAAACGCTCAGGCGAAGTGTAAAAGCAGAATAAAACAATTGACAGTTGGTAATCAGCGTCACAGAAAACTTTTTGCTTCATAACAATTCGAACATTCCACTGGAAGAATGGATGATAAGAGGAAAACGCATGAACAGACAGAAATCACATGCAACTTTTTGCTTCATAACAATTCGAACATTCCACTGGAAGAATGGGTGATAAGAGGAAAACGCATGAACAGACAGAAATCACATGTCATACTAATGCTATTCAGGGATTCTGCTGAATAAATCACTTATTGCTCACCATTCTACTCACCTGCAGATTAATTTTGTTTTTTTTTTATTTATTCAACTTTGTTATATCCGACCAAACCAGTCACTAGGGATGCCCATCCTCATCATCATGCGTCTTTTAGCACTTCTTTCAGTCGATTCGCTGTTTTTCACCATCGTCAGTATCGTGGTAATGTAAGTGTGCGGGCTGTCATTGACTCTCTACGAATTGATCAAAGTTCTCTGAGACTCTAAAAACAACGTGGTTTCTTTGGATAAGCACCTATAGCCATTAAACAGCATTCCCAGGATTTCTAGCATCATGACCACTTACGGATTCTTGAGGATGGTTGTTGACTTGCAAAACTAGGCCTCTTCTAGATCAAGTGGCAGCGGTTCTAGCGGATTGTTGGAGAACATCGAGGATCTACAAATCGAATCCTACGGACTTTTCTTCATTATTTTGTTTTAGGCTTTTTCTCTATTTCCGAAAATCGAAGTAGTTGCACCAGTTTTACTGGCAATAAAATCATTTTTATGTAGTTTAGGATTTTTAACTACACAGAACTCTTTCCATGGCTGAATGAGGAAAGCTTTTCTTCCTTACTGATATAAAGTATAGTTTGACGTCTTTGTTTCTTATTAGGAGTAATTTTTTTCTCAATCCAAATTCAAATGCAGTTTGTGGATCGATTTTTCGAACGCATCATCAAACACGGAAAAATAGGGGAATGATCTTGACTTAAGCGTTCCAGAAGAGTAACAGACCTTAAAAAAAGGATAGGAGAGGAAAGAGCTACGATTCCACTTCGTTCTGGTGCTAATTATGGTTTCGGTCATCAGGGAGAGAAGCTCTGCGTGGGAGGGGATGAAAGTACTGAATATGGTCATTTACTCAGTGTTGACAACATCTTCACGACATAGTGATGCTGCTCATCCATAAACTTATAAGTTAATTAAGGGAATATTAGGACGTTTAAAAGTATAGGTGTTTCACACAACATAAAGTAACCAGATATTTGTATTTTAGCCTACCATATTATTAAGACGGCAGAATTCGAGCTCACTATGGAAGCTCGTAAAAGGAAATATGATTGCGAGAAATTCAACTGTCTGTGATTATGCAGATAGAAGCCCGTGATAGGAGTTTATGGAAATGGGTTTTGTTTTCGAATCAGAGTTCTTGTCAAGATTTTGTTCGTTTAATCGATGTTTACTAGACGCTTACCTAGCAAAGGGGCACGTGTGGCGCAGTGGTTGGAGGCGCCACTGCTACACGCACGTGGAATCGACCCCTGCGCCTATGGCCCACCAAGCCTTCCATCCCTCCGGGGTCGGCAAATTGATACCAGACTTGCCTGGGAGGATAGCAGCACTGGCTGAATACATTGGTGGGCCACTGCGAGTCATTATAAAGGCCAGATATGCATTCAATCACCTCCAGCGATACTTAATGAAGTCGAAAGCATGGCGCATCCCTCAGGGATTGATCAACGCCGAGAATTTACCTTTTTTTTAACCTAGTAAACCTATTAGTACTAGCTGTGTCTAACGGAATCAGAAAACTTTTCTATTATGAAATATTTGAGACATTTATTCCATCGTTATTGTCTGTCATTTAAGAGATCTTCGTTTACTTAGTTGCGAAGTTACATAGTCACTCACCAAATGGTCAATAGAGTGAGGACGTAAGCGCACGTCCAAAAACAATTTAGTCTTATTTGGCCTCAAAGGTGTGAATTCAAGCAATGAGTTATTTGCTTCGGTTACGTCAGTTACACTCACGTTTTTTAGAGATATCTATGCACGAGGTCAGGTGGCGCGGTAAAAGGAGTGCCATGCAGTACGCAAGTGGTCTTTGGTTTGAAACCGTACTTTGCGCAAACAAGGCCTCCGTGCCATGAGATCAATTCTTTCAAAAGCACACAGCCAGATGATTGGGAAAAACATTTACAAATCGAGCCAGCAGTGAAACTCCATGTCTACTCCGCGATAGCCCGAAATTCTCAGTAGACATCTTATTGTTCTATTCAGTAGAAATAATGAGCTTAATAGCATATGGATAACATATTTAATACCAATTGCTTCCTATGAAAGGAAGTAAATTGGCGCAGCACCGAGAACGAATGGTGAGCATGCCAGTGTCCGGATGATGCATACAAATTATGCTCTGGTGAGAGAAGACTACACTACCCTCTCTTACTGCAGTGCCTTAGCTTCTTTGTGTCTAAAAAACCTACTTCCCTTAAAATTAGATAAGAATGGTCAACAATTCTTTGTATGATTGAGTTAACACTAGATTGGTATAGTAAACTCTTCACTAAAACACTATTCACTCTTCAAACACTCTTCACTATAGTAAACTAAAATTCAGCTAACGTTCTGGTGCTTTCGCCTTCTTCATAACCACGTTGGTCAAGTCGGTGGTTCCAAGCTAGTCGTAGTGTACCACAGTACCTAGTTTTCCGATAAATTTGATTTAGAAGCAGTGAAGGATATGGTTTATTGAGCTTTCAAAGACAGAGTCTCAGGTGTCGATTAAACATGATTTAAGCTATCATGCTGCTGAACGAAGAAAAAGGGCATGAAAACGTCCCCTATCTGGCCTTGGCTTATAAATGTTTGATGGTTGAACGGCATGCCGAGTGAGGACATCGATCTCGAGTCCCTCAGCTCTACTCCGTTATTAGCCATGACCATCGGCTTGACTGAAAGCGAGAAATCATGAATGGGAGCAAGAGCATCTCAAGATCTCAACGAAAGGGCACGTAACTCTATTTACTACTTTTCTTTTTATTCTTCTTTTGAACAGAACATTTCGCCGCCGTCAACTTTTTATCACGTTATTCTCGATTAGTGAGGCAACGGATTGAAAAATTGTCGTTGAAATGAAAAATGAAACGATAGTAAATCAACCATAAAGCACAGACGTTCCGTTGCGGTGGTTAACATCATTGAATAAATTTTTAAAAACGAGTCTTGGATTTTCCTTTACTTGAAGAAAGTTCACTTGTACTCGGAGTGGAGTTTCCTATTTATCATATCTAAAGTGAAGAACGTTCTCTTTCTTGAAACTTTGAGTGGTTTGCTAACCGCGTACCACGAAAATTTACCGATTCAACTCCTCGTACTACTCTAGTATTAAGGAGATTTATCTGGTCGATCCAAGTTTGCATTTAACAATGCCAGAGTCTTCAGGGAATAACATGGTCATATTCGGTGAACGAGATATACAGAGGGTATGGTGCAGTCTAGAAGTGCACAACCAGTACTACAAGGAATATCATTGTCTGAAAACTGCATCATTCTTTCTATTCTATATTAATGTCTAATCAGTCGAGAACATGCACTAATAGTTCCATAGGGACAAACTGGGTTTCGTGATGAGCATCACACTCAAACCAGTTAACAGTTAGTTGTTTTTGTGGTCAAACCGGTTAAATTCCTTATACAATGGATATGTGAGAGGCTATCACTCATGACTCAACTGCGTTCTTCAATCATCGTAGAGAATGAATGATAAGGTAATATCTGAGGAATTCGCCATGCATTCGATTTCGTCAAGCATCGTCAGATGTGAATGAGTGCATACCTCACCTACATAATGACTTTCGCTATCAAAGGAGTGCTGCTATTCTTCGGACAAGTCTTGTATCAATTTCTCGAACCCGGAGAGATAGATGGCTTGGTGAGTCCGCGGCCGGAGATCGGGTCAATGACATTTTGATTTGGAAATAATCTATTTAATGCAATGACAGTCACTTCGCATTTTAAATCAAGTTGAAGATGATTTGCTGACTCAATAGAAACCGTTGCAATCGAAGATCTTTGGAACGGCTCACAATTTTCTGTTCGTTTTGTTCCCTTACGTATATAGGGATAACCAATCTGCTTTGCTGCGTATGATAATCTTCAATGGTTTATGGCATGATTTGAGCCATGATACAATTCGTGATTAGTACTTCTTCGTTTTCAAGAACATTAGATAACTTCATGCTGCATTTTTTGCCATGGAAAAGTCCATTCCATTAAATCTGTGGCAATTCTCAATCTCGGAAAGCATGAGAAGGTGGCTTATTGTCGTAAAAACCTAAAAAGTTGAACTAAGGGAAAATGAAAGCGAGAGACCTCCGATTCGAAGAATGTCTTATCTGAAGCCTGCCTCGTTTTCGCTTTGCTGATCTTAATTTTTGACACTGTCGTCATCTAATAGAAAGCGTGTCGTCTTTTTTACATCTATACATTACTGAGGAAGTCAGCTATGATGTTACTGCTTCATCCATCTTCATGAAGGATATCATGAGCGCTTGATGAGCATCTCCGTATCCGACCAATCCACTAGTCGTCCATTCTTATGTCCAGTTTTGTTATGTCCTCATCCGTACTTAGAAAATCATTGCAGAACCAAGGCATACTGCATATCGGTCAGTTTGCAAGGATCTTCGATTATTTCTATTTTTTCACAATTCGTCCTTTATTTTTTAAGGTCTTCAAGATCTTTCAATATCTTCTTCTTATTCGCCTAGAAACAGCGATTTTGCCGTGATCAAATACAAACGTACAGTTACAACGTTGCTGAGATATTTGCAAAACTCTGGACTGTAGGTGTCTATGGTGGGGAACGAACGCGCTATTGTCCTTTCCGGGGAGTAACGCGTTCACCACCACACCATGCGGGTCCTTGATTTTGCCCGTCTCTTTCTAGTTCTATCGATACAAACGTACAGTGTTCATGAAAAGATTGTGACCACTTTGTGAAGTCTCATAGTAGAGCTTTTTTGTTCCTGAATTAAACCGAAATTGGATGTCATTACTTTTTCAACTTGAATTTCAGGATCATCCACGAAATGGACATTCAGGAACCGGAATTCACTAGCGAACAAGTGCGAAGTGTTCTATTCACTCAGGACGCCGGCAATCAATGTTGGTTCCTTTTTTTTTAACCATAAGCGATAGAAATTTTTCGAGCTTTTTAGTTTTCTCGGAAACGTTCATCATCGGTTTATTTACATAGTTTTCGCTATTTAGCAAAACATTGGCTTTTCTATTTAGTCACTTGTCAAGTCGTCAGTAGTTTTTACAGTGGAACCAGAAGGGCGTGTGTCCCGCAGTAGTTGAAGGCTCCACTGCGACATAAACACATGGAGTCGATCCCCGCGCCCATGGCTCACCAAGCCCTCCATTCCTCCGGGGTTGGTAAATTGGTACCAGACTTGTTTGGGAGGCTAGCATCACTGGCTCGAAATATCGGTACGCCACCGCGAGTCATTGTAAAGGCCAGATATGCATTCATTCACTTCCAATGATACTTAATGAAGTCGAATGCATGACGCATCCCTCAAGGATTGATCAACGTCGAGAGCTTTAGCTTTATCCTTTTTAACAAAAATGCAACTCAAATGATGCTATTGGTTGCTTAAAGAAGTTTTTCAATAAGCAACTCTATACGAAACAGTGTGTAGCTACAATATTGAAACCTTCTCAACCAATTTTTCTCTGAGATCTTTACAATGACTTACTTTTCCTCCTGAATTTTTTTTGTTTTTGTTTGCTTTGGAAAATCAGCTAGCTTCAGACTGATTTTGGAACTCGTTGTGCTGGCTCCAGTATATTTTTTTCAGAGTTTTACTGGTTTAGCCACTGTGGTCCCTTGGAGTTTCAAGGTCAACTAGCGCAGAGTCTACCCTAGGTGGTCACAACCGCATGCAGTGGCAGCCTTTGTTGATAAGAGGGAGATTTGCCACCATGCGACTATTTTGGTGCCAGAGCGGTGATAGATCCTAGTATTGGTTTGCTCTTATCTGGGCTTCCTTATGGAAACGCCGCATTCCTTCTCAGCTTGGAAGACCTTGCCAAGGAATGAATCTCCCCGTTGTCAATTGCAGTCCGACGCCCAGGATCACTCGACAGCCACATTGAGGCGATAAACCGTTAGGAGCGATCGAGTATAACGTATACTGATTGTGATAGTGATGGATAAATATTAATATATTAACAAGAATTGGACACTTGAAGCGGAGTTGTCAGAGACGTTTTACCTGACCCACGATGTCCTTGATTCGATAAAGATCCCAGCCCTTACCTATTCTACCATCCCTCTGGTGTCGGCAGGTTGCTATTAGACTTGTTCGGGAGGATGACCGCACTGACGTTATACATCGAAAAGTTACAAGCCCATGCTATCTGACGAATACAGCCGAATGCATAGCGCAAGGGATCGATCAACTTCGAAACCTTTCTACTCTTCTTCTGTACTTTAACAAAAGTCACTTTTGCTACCTGTATTACCTGTGACTCCATTATTCCATCTATTTATTTGAATGGGCTTGTCGTTAATTTCTACATCTCAGCCAAGAATCTCCAATGATCTCCAGTTGATGGAATACGAAAAGCATCACACTTTTCGCATAAGACTGCTTATTTTTATAGTCTTCTAGAGAATGGATTAGTTACATGTGCCTTTCCCAGTTTTGTCGAAGTATACGTGTTAGTTTTTTTTTGCTTAGTTTAGTTTAGCTATTCTTTCCAGTCATTTCATAGCAAGCTTTTGCTTGATCGACATGCAAGACATTGTCCTTATTTATACAAGCACATTGAAGGGCTGACACACGAAGTA
This sequence comes from Angiostrongylus cantonensis, assembly GCA_009735665.1. Lineage (NCBI taxonomy): Eukaryota > Metazoa > Nematoda > Chromadorea > Rhabditida > Metastrongylidae > Angiostrongylus > Angiostrongylus cantonensis. Next base: position 361,231 of record MQTX01000155.1, on the reverse strand, counting down.
GTTAGATCCACATGGAACGTTTACGTTAATTCCGCTGCCACAGAAATAAGAATTCCATTCCGCGATTCTGCATGTTTCTTAGAAGAAGCATACTGGGTAGAGTGTAAAGCTTTCGACACTGATTCTCGCTGTGATGGGCTATGCTTTCAAATCATCATTGTAAACCTGACTAAGTGCAATATTTGATTGGTACATTGACTTTTGGGTTCCACAGGGATTTCAAATTGTGTTCTTATCTTCGAGAACTAGTCGGATTCCAATTTCAATCTTGAAAGGATGAAGGAATTTTTTTTGCCAAGGGTGAGTCTTTGAACCAAAATCCAAGTGTGTATTGTAGCATATCTCTAACCATCGCGCCATACCTTTTTCTAAGATAAGCATACGACCGTGTTTGGCCGATATTTAACGTTCAATATGTCTATCAGCGATGCTCCACTTAACATCGCGACTAACTCTTTCAATATCTTTCATGTCAACTGGTTACTGGTTAATAATAGATAAAAAGAGACTTCAATACTTGTTATAAACTGTTAGTCAAGTGAGCAAATTGGAAGTCTTGAGAATAGATCGAAGTTATCTTGTAACGGAAGACGAGCTTCCTCAACTGCAGAATTGAGAGAGTACGACAATAACGATGTTGACCGGATTAGCAAACATGCATCTTCTCAACCTCATTCAAAGGTACTAAATGCGGATTTGTTCTATGTAACAATCTGCGACAACCAGCTGATTGCCCTGCTAACCTGAGTTTATGACCAATTCATCGGCACTGAAGAATACAACGCTCTCGATTGGGAGCTAGAGGTTCAGTTTTCGACCCTGATCTAGTTCAATATGTATTGCCATTTGTATGAATTGAAATAAATGCGTATGAAGGAGGACGTTGCGATTAAAAGATAAATCGAGATGTCCCTTTACCACTTGCTATCTGTATCAAGTAAATACGTGTATTTCTTCGGAGTGAATTGTGGAATAAATTAAAGAAACAATAGTTGTATGATAATGAGACAAGAGAATTTACCAAATTCAGCAATTTTTTAATTTAGTTTAATACTTTGATAGACAATGTTTGCAAATAACAAAGGGCCACTATAGTTGATTAGTTCGGTTCCTACTTTGATAGCTGAGCAAGTTCTCAGTGGAATCCTTAAGCACTCTCACCAAATGTACTCATGAGCCCTTCTAGAAAGAAGGACCATTTATTACCCTGATATTATGGCCCATCAAAGAGGCAACGACTCTAGGCATTGATTTACGTTTTATTATGGTGCGGAACGAACACACACCGAACATGTACTTGGTTTGGTCAACCATGTCTGGGAGGTTCATGGCCGTCCATTCGTTGCGGCTCAACATCCAGAGACAACTCCTCAATTTGACCATTCTGCTATGATGAAAGAAAAACTTTGAAAACTCTATATTTTGTCGCAAATTATTTTTTCTGTAAAATTCAATTTTTATTATTATGAGAACCATATGGGTAGCTATTAGAAATGTTGAAATGAAAGTACACTCTGATGACGTTTACCTTGTGATGAGCGTGATGAGTTGAGTGAATTGAGTCCATATTCTTCTACAACTACGCTTCATTTGATTTTCAATTTGCTTACAGCGTGAAGGTTTTTGTTTTTCACAAAGTGTACGGTAATCAGAGGTATGACGGTGTTAATTGACGCTACCGTATTGATCAAACTACCGTTATGATGCAAGTGATTAACATTATATTAAAGGAGATGAATTTACTTTGCTGGTTTTGTAATTGCAAAAAAAACAGGCGTAAAAAATATCGTTTTCAGTTCACATACTGAGTCGAACGGTTCAGTCAATATGTACGACGGGTTCAGTTGGCGGTTCGTTCGACTACGATCAAACATGGATATGTGCGTTGTGAGTGAAGCTGTTGCTGCATTTTAACGCATCTAAAGTCACAAAGAACAATGGGAAACGCTTAGAAGCTTTCCTCTTGAATTAACCAGTATAGGATGACATTGACACGAAGGCGTATCTTCTCATGAGATTTGTTTTTCTCGAAGAATTTCAGCTCAGAAAACATCACCTCTTCCAGAAAATTTGTAGTATATATGCTTTTACAAGTTTGCTTAATAGTTTTTTTCTTAAGTTTTGTATTGAATTCGTTTTCCGAAAAAGTCAACAGGATTATGGATTTTCTCATCCACTCACAACTTTGATATCCAGTTCTAATTTTCTTTTCTACCTTTAATGTTCTCACCTGACGTGAGATGACGACAATTTTGCCGTAGCAGGGTTTTCTGTCTTTCTGAAACTTATGCCGAAACAACGCAATGAGAGCATTTGTCAGCACTCTTTCCTTTGGAACGTTAATGGTGATTCTTAAGAAAGGTGTCATGATGTATTTCTTTATATGGTCTTATAAACTGATCTTTTTGAGCTGATACGAGGTTGGTATAGGTTTTCGTTGTCGTTGTCGATTAGTATTGTTGGTCGATGGGTGACGTTTCGGCGACTTCGCCTTCTTCAGTGCCGACTGTCCCACTCGTAACAGTCGTCCTTTGTGTCGTAGACATCTTTTATGGGTTTCTCCGCATTCCAGGGAAGAAATGTTGTGAAATCAGAAGCGCAGTGGCTAAGCAGAACCGATCTAATCGTTTTGAAGACAAACCATCCAGGCTACCTAAGTATTATTCTTTCGCGCATGAGTGGCCTGGAGTAATGTAGGCGTGTCACATTTTTTTGGTCACGATATTTTCTGACAATCTTTTTTTCAAAATAACGTTTATTAGAGCGAATATCAGTAATAAGGGTTCGGTAACGCGTTTTTTGCTCCAGAATATCTTTAGATGAGATGAGAAAAGAAAGAGGAAAAGGTGAGCGCCATCATAAACTGTTCATTCAAAGATTTGTTGCTGTTAACAAGTGTAGTCCAACGGAATTTGAAACGTTGAATAGTTACCGTAATATCTCTTCCGGTCTTTCGTCTTTCTTTACAAACTTTCATTGAATGGTGGAAAGGTTTCTCGATTGAGCATTTTATAGCCCAAATCCTAGCGTCTCCGAACTGCAAGGCTCAACACTTTAGTAGAGTTGTGTTGTTTGTTTTGGAAAACAGCAAATTTTCGTCATTACCTTTTATTTCTCATTGTTTTGACCACAAACATGTCCTGTTTATTGTATATGTAAAAATTTCTAGAAAAATAGCCTTGTTGTAAAATGATCTGTCCAATTATCTGGCACTGTAATTATTTATGAGGGTAGACTTGATAGCGGGAGCAGCCTAGGGATAATTTTATCATTGTTTTTCCTAATGGAGGAAATCTTTCTGCTTGAAAAATCTTGTAGTTCTTTTCGAAACCGCCTTATCCTTTGAGAAGTGCTACTCCTTCCAGTATTTAGTGCTTTCTATCCTTTCTAAAGTGCTATCGTCCTATTAGACGGCCAACGATGCCATTAGACGGACAGATTTCAACATAGGGTCTGCTAATCTTATTCGTTAACCTTTTGTTATTCAACTTCGCCAACATAGTGCTCTTCAAATCGGGCAAGAATGAATAGGAAAATACGAAGGACGAGAACTCATTGGAAGTGACATGGAGTGCGTATCGATCGACGGACGGCAACCCGTCCATAAATCTGAAACGGGGGAAAACTAGCACTGAACCCGATGGCTTTCCAACTTCGATTTGAATGCGTTTCATAAGTGAACTAACGTCGCTCACTTTGCGAATTTATTCCGGAATTAACATATATTATGGTATAGGCTGATAAAACCAAAAACTAAATAATAAAAATTGAAGGGATTGCCGGATCAGGAAATGTGAGAGATATTAAAAGTATGAATGCATGTGCATGATTGGAAATGTCTGGAATTAACTCATGACCCTTGGCTAGACCACATTTCTCGGCCTACCCAAGTCCCTCATCCATCCCAGGTCTGCAAATTTGTGTCATCAGACTCGTCTGCGAAGACACAACATTGAGTCGATATCCCCGCCAGTTCCTTGTGTGCAGCAGAAATGCATTCAATCACATCTACTATGCTCACTGAAGTAGAATGCTCCGCGCATCCCTAAGGGATTAATCAACGTTAACACTATGTTCTTTTATCCTTCATTAGATTTCATTGTGTAGCCATCAAATGGGTAAATGAAAGGCAGCTGCATATATATTTGAAAACTTTAAAAATGCTATAAAATACATAGTTCCACTGTGTAAAAAGCTCATGCCCAATTCAGAATAGTGGATTCAACTGCTTTTTTTACATGGTGGTTATGAAGAGTACGATATTACGTAGAATGCAGGAAGTCCTTCCATAAATATTATTTCTTGTTGTTGAAGAGTTCCGCAAGTCTTTTGACTTGACTATCTCAATTTTTTAGAGGCGCGTGTGGCGCGGTGGTTGGACGCGCCGCTGTGGCACACACGTGGAATCCGTCCCCGCCCCCATGGGCCTATCAAACCTTCCATCCCCTCCGGAGTCGACAAATTGGTACCAGACTTGTCTGGGAGGATAGCAGCACTGGCTCTATACATCGGCAGGCCACCGCGAGTCATTGTAAAGGCCAAATATGCATTCAATCACCTCCAACGATACTTAATGAAATCGAATGCATGGCGCTCCCCTTAGGGATTGATCAACGTCGGGAGCTTTAGAGCTTTATTCTCTAAATTTTAGCTGTCACCTAGATTATGTCTTGGCAACGCTTTTTGTAAGGCTTTTGTGGGCGCGGGTAACACATTCCTAGGAGGACTTTGATTAAAACAGGTACGGCTATTGGTCAAACCTTCCATCCCCTCCGGAGTCGACAAATTGGTACCAGACTTGTCTGGGAGGATAGCAGCACTGGCTCTATACATCGGCAGGCCACCGCGAGTCATTGTAAAGGCCAAATATGCATTCAATCACCTCCAACGATACTTAATGAAATCGAATGCATGGCGCTCCCCTTAGGGATTGATCAACGTCGGGAGCTTTAGAGCTTTATTCTCTAAATTTTAGCTGTCACCTAGATTATGTCTTGGCAACGCTTTTTGTAAGGCTTTTGTGGGCGCGGGTAACACATTCCTAGGAGGACTTTGATTAAAACAGGTACGGCTATAGCTTAACCTTTGCCTGTGCCAAACACACATTTTATCAGTCATTTCGACAAACTGATACTAGCCTTGTCTGAAAAAAGCTCACTTCGCCTTGTAAAGACAGATGAGTGTCTGTGGTCGGTACCTGAAAATCACCGTAATACGGCACCTTAGAATTCTAAGAAAAATCGACTCAACCACACTCAAGGCGATTCGTGAAGAGAATCATAAGGATGATATCGTCAAGCAGCAGATGAACCTATGTAAAAGTTGGAAGACTTTCAGATGCAATGTATGCGAGAAAAGAATGGAGTGAATGACACGCTGAGTTCTGCACCATCTGTGACGTCAAGTTATGCAAGCAAAAATAAACCTTCTGAAATTCGTCCATGTCGAAAATAAGATTCCAATATTTGCGACTTCATTCCTAAAAGAGGATTCCGAAATGAAATCATGGATTTGCGAACGTGAGTGTGTTCATCTGAGTGCAGAGAAAACTTCATTAAAGCCATCTTCGAGAGCTCCGAGCCGTCTCATCTCGGATTTCTCTAGAATCTCTATGAATTGCCGCCAATGATGCCATTGAATGGCGTCAATTTGAGAGACGCTTCTTTGCCACGAAGTACAATTTAATATGCGTTCTTTTCTTTGCCGGCCACAGTTATGCCGCCATGTTTTTGGACAAACACTCAACCATTGGAAAAGCGATGTAGTCGTTCTTTCCAGGGATTCCTATATGTTGGGACTCATGCAGCGCAATGGTTTGAAATGGCCTTACACAAGTTGTCTTTGGTTTGATTCCATGTCCAAGAAGAAGCAAGCCTTCCATCTTCTTGGAAAACTAATACGGGACTTGTCTTGAAGTATAAAAGCACTGGCGTGATATACCCACAGGCCACTGTAAAGCAGTGTATAAGGCAGATATGCATTTTATCACCTACACGATGCCACGAGTGGAGTCCAGTGCAACGTGGATCTCCCAGGAATTGTTCAACGCTGAACGCTTTATCTTTTATCTTTTTATTTTTACATTATATATCGATGGCGGTCATAATTTTTATTTTTTTTTTCATAAAACTCTGGGTATTAAAGACCTATCTCATATAATGAGCTAACTGAACTCTACTTTAGCTAAGATAACTGCGTAGGTAACATGTAAAACCTAATGCAACTCTATTCATCGTAGCCTTAGGCGGAGAGTATGAAAAAATGAAGGCGTTTCTTAAAATAACTTAGTGATATCGTCAGTTTTTATTTACTGCCTATTAATTTTTTACGGCAAAGTATTATGAAATATTATGGTATTATGAAATATAACCATAATGTTGCTAAGATATTTGCAAAACTCCGTACCGCTGGTGTTCACGGTAGGGACCGAACACGCCATCACCCTTTTCGGGGGCTAACACGTTCATCTCCACACCATGCGAGCCTCCGTTTTTGCATGTCTCTCAGCCGTGTTATTGACCCATAGGCGCCATCAGCAATCACCCGTCAACGGGATTGATCTGGGTAGCACAAATCGGTAAGAAATCAGTTAAGCTATTATAACATAGCGCCTATAGGTCAATAACAGGCTGACAAACATGCGAAACAAAGGACTCGTATAGTGTGGTGGCGAACGCGTTTGTCCCCGGAAAGGGTAATAATAGCGTGTTCGGTTCCCGACTTCAAACACCAGTGATTCGGAGCTTTGCAGATGTCCCAGCAAAATTATGGTTAACTTCATGATACTTGTTTTTTCATATTGTAGAAATGCGCAAATGCTTTCAGATGCATGCTGAACACAGTGCAGCATCGACACGTTGCGATCGCTCGACTATCGCATCCGACAAATCTTGGGCGCACAATGCAGGACCTACGGTTCATTATTATTGTCATCGCGCCAAGCAGAGCGGTAAGTGATCTGCCGTTATACTATTTATTGACACAACCAAATACCATTTGTCGCGATCTGTCCTCGGCTTTTTTGAAAATGTATTTTGACGGTCATTGGTCCTAAATACATCGTGGATGCACATTTCGACTGGTTCTCTTCAACGTAAGTGTGAAAGTGGGTACTATCTGCTGCTGTAGTAAAAAAAATTCTTGAGAATCTCGACTGTTTTGATCTGTTTTATTTGTACTGATGAACTAAAATGTATTCGTGGCATTAATCGATTAGTGCACGAAGTTCTCAATAACCTCGCCGTGTGATCCTTGGACATTGTTATGCAGAACTAACATTCATCCTTCTAGTGAATTCGCTAGGAAGACTCATGTATAACTTTGACTTTGGTGATTACCGAACCTACACAGCAATTCTTTTTCCCTATTTTTCGTTCACACTTTCTCAGACAATGCCTAAGCGATAAGTAACATTCGTCGTGTAATCTAAATCCACACCGACCGACTACCTCACCGAAGGACTCCAACCGGTTATTTGTGGCGCGTGCATGTCGAATTGGCTACAAATTTGCAATTATGTAATTCGTGAATGCGTGGGAGAGTTGAGCCAATAAGTAAGCGTCAATTTTACTATGGAACGTCAAGCCGTCCATCTTTATGCATAGTGCCCACAGTAGAACTTGGGCGGCTAGTCACGAGTGCCTATCGACAAAATCAGGAAAAAAGGGTTCTTTTTTCTAGATGAAGGAGATACTCTTGATATAAAAAGACTGGCTGCAATGTCGTTTGAAGAAGGAGTTAAAATTTTAGGGTTATTCTACCCTGCCTAAATCCTGAAGGACCATGATGTTCTTCTACATTCAAGGTCTACACACCAGCAAACGCAGTATCCATCGAACAGCTGATTATGTAAACTAATGACACCAGATATGACTTCAACTGGTCGAAAATTTTTATTAAACGTTATTTTATGATGTAAGAAAAGAGCTTCTGCTCAGACCATACATTAGTAAAGGAATTCGCATAGTTGGTGTTACCTCAAACACCAGTGAGAGCAGTAAGCTTGATGTTAAAGCATAACCAGGGACTACCTGGACATTTGGATACCTGGATGGGCTGCCTACATTAGTTGTGCCGTACCCGGCATAATTTCCATTTTTTCGGAGTTTTGCTGGTTTAGCCATTTTGGTTCCCTGGAGTCCCAAGGTCAGCTTAGCCAAAGTCCCCCAAGCCGTGACCATCACGTAGTCGCCGCCCTAGCGGATCAGAGAGAGATTTGTCATCATGTAACTACTTTAATACCAGAATAGTGGTCGATCCTGGAATTGGCTTACTGTTAGCTGGGTTTCCAAATGGAGACGTTGGACACCTTCACAGCCCGGGAGACCTTGCCGGGGAGATGAATCCCCCCGCTGTACAACGTCGCAGTCCGACACCCAGGAACAACTTCCAGTCACGATGAGGTAGGCGGTAAACCCTAGGCGGTAGGATAAGCGGCGATTATAGAGACTACTTTCTACCTTGCAGTGGATATTCTCCACATCTTCATGCTGCTACACCATGTGTTTCCTATGCTGATCGACTGCTATTTAACATATGTTTATCATATAATCTTTTACGCAATCAGTTCGCTTGCTGCATTCGGATCATCGTATGGTTATCACTGATTAGTGGCATGTTTTTTGGTTGCTCTGTATCTCAAGCAGTTTGCGTATTACGCCTTAGGCACCTTTGGTCACTTGCTTCGATCGATTTCATAGTTAGCAACATCTTATGGAAGGTGTTCAATTTGGCGCAGATTTTTCATCGCTTCTGTTCGAAGTACGATGGCTGACTTTTCGACGATTTCATCTTCTTTAAAACTTAGGCCTATTATAAACTCATACTTATTAATCTTCCAAGATTCACTAGTTCTAGAAAAATCTGATTCACGAACTAAGCGAAAAATCTGCCTATCAATAGAACTCACCGTTTTCCTCTCCAAATTATATAAGATCACCCTTATACCGTTCTTACCTACCACTAATGATGCTTAAGCAAATCAGGAAATTAAGAGCCACTTCGTGCTGGATAGTGGGACATTCCCTTTTTTATTCATGTTTGGATTTTTAAAGTTTATCCAAAGTTTTTAAAGTATTTTTGTCTATGCGCCCGGTTCGTTGAAACCATTTCAAAATCAACGTCATCATTGTGCCTTTGTGTCTTAGGTGTGCTTAAAGAAGCACTTGATGGAGGATTTTTTTGACATTCCACCTAGGTGGTTTCTTATTCGGACACAAAGTAGTTTACCTGTTTGGACAATTTATTCATCAACGTATATCTTACAAGAAAGATTTTGTTGCCTTCTAGAACCGTCCATCCTACCATACGACGCAAATACACCGTCCACTAAGGGTACAATGCATTGACAATTTGTGCCAAGCAATTCCTTTCAGATCGCTGCTTTTCGGATTATAACCGAAAAATGAGACGCTAAAAGGCCAATTTCTCTGCTTTAATAGGAAGCACCATCGTATCCGCTGCTTTTTTCTACGGAAGACTATTCGAAGAATAGCGTAGTCCAATGAGTTCAAACAGTGGAACCTATTTTATCCCTGCATTTTATCCCTTTCAACAGTTTTCTTGGTTCTGGATGCATTCGAATGCCACTTACATGCATAACACAATCACTTCATCGTTTTTCTTAAACGGTTTTTAGCGTTTTGACAAAGTTTTAGACTAGAAATCTCTAAAATACAGAGCAAGGAGACCGAATTCCTTTTTAGAAAGGAACGAAAACGGCGTTAGAAACCACTCGCACATTTGCCACTTTGTTTGCCGATATGGAGATCCGACAGCGATTAGTCATGGCTCAAACAGTGGAAGCATTTCGGTGAGGTCTTCGTATTTTTAAGCATACTGTGCGATTTATCGTTATTCGATGGCTCTGCCCCCGTTTATGTCAGAAATCGCAGAAAGCTTTTTATTTTGAGCTCGTGGAAATTGACCCTATTGCAGAAGAATCGCCAGGGCTGCATCCAACATGTTGACAAATCTTAGCTCACGAATTTATAAAGCATAGTGTAAAGAAGAGGGAAGAAAGGGCGCGTGTGGCGCAGTGGTTGGAGGCGCCACTGCGTGGAATCGACCTCTGCGCCCATGGCCCACCAAGCCTTCCATCCTTCCGGGGTCGGAAAATTGGTACCAGACTTGTCTGGGAGGATAGCAGCAATGGCTTGATACATCGTCAGGCCACCGCGAGTCATTGTAAAGGCCAGATATGCATTCAATCACCTCCAACGATACTTAGTGTAGTCGAATGCATGGCGCATTCCTCAGAAAACGATCAACGCCGAGAGCTGTAGCTTTAGCTTTAGTGCAAAGAAGCCCCAATTCGTTAGTATTGAAGTCGTACAACACAAGAGCTCTTGTATTTTTAGATCTTCATCGTACTTTATCGCCATCCTTTAATTTTTATTCCCTTATCGACCTCTTTGGATGTGAAGTCTGCTTCACTTTTACTTCTAACGAAGGTAAAAATGTCAGCGAAATTGTTTCGATAAGGATTTCCCAACAATATGTGGGACACACGTTAGGTACCACTACTGGTAGGCTAGCATGCCTATATAGACTGATCTTTAGACGTAGACTGAAGAGAACTTCTTTCGGAATAACATTTGCTGATTTTAATAGGTCTCACTCGAAATTCGTTATGTTTACAATATGAGATTCATTTTCGAACTGTCTGCTGGCAGGATGATTGCCCTTCGTCTCTATCGGTCTGGAATGCTTTCTTTTTGGTTTTCTAAAAACTCATTGTTGTTTAGAATGCAAGAAATATGCACAATTCATGACTTTCTGCTCGAAAACGGTTGGACGTTGTAGTCCTATCAATGTAGCTGCCTGTTTTTCCTTGAATTCGATCGCAACTCAAATTTTGCAAAACCGGTAGTACTGTGTAATCGAAAAAGCGATGTAAAGGAAAAACGATAAAGCTGTCGGCGTTGATTAATCCTTGCGAGATGCGCTGTGCATTCGACTTCATTAAGCATCGTTTAGAGGTGATTGAATGCATATCTGGCCTGTACAATGACTCGCGGTGGCCTGCCGATGTGTCGAGCCAGTGCTGCTATCCTCCCAGACAAGTCTGGTACCAATTTACCGACCCCGTAGGAATGGAAGGCTTGGTGAGCCGTGGGCACGGAGATCAATTCCACGTATGTGTCGCAGTGGCGCCATCAACCACTGCGCCACATGCGATGTAGAGCCTTTAATTTATTAATTCCACGCTTTATTGGGAGACATCAGGAATAACATCGTTGTGAGGGAGCAAATCTGATGACGGAATCTCGTATTCACAGATCTCTCAGCGAAATTTCAAAAACCGAATTTCCTTTAGCCTCGATGTGACCAAAAGTGCTCTTTCATTGATAAACTAACAGGAGGTTGATCAACTTTATTCGGCTAGCGCGTTGAGGTATTCGCCTTTCGCAATTCTCTTGCTCAACAAAATTTCCTCTTGGGTTTTTTTTTGCGCGGTCTTCAATAGCCTTTTCGTTCGTACGCTGTTAGCTCTCAAACAAGGTGTCCTCTGAATAAAAAAAAGGATAAAGCTCTCGGCGTTGATCAATCTCTGAGGGATGCGCCATGCATTCGACTTCATTAAGTATCGTTGGAGGTGATTTAACGCATATCTGGCGTTTACAATGACTCGCGGTGGCTTGCCGATGTATCGAGCCAGTGTTGCTATCATCCCAGACGAGTCTGGTACCAATTTGCCGACCCTGGAGGGATGGAAGGCTTGGTGGGCCATGGGCGCATTTCACGTGCGCGCCGCACTGGCGCCTGCAACCACTGTGCCACACTCGCCCGATCCTCTCAAACTAGCTCTTGTTATCAGCTGGGTGGGCGAAGTACGTTTATCACTAAAGGAGCTAAAATTTTCTTCGCTTTGATCAACACCCTTGGCTATCATCGCGGTCTACTCTGAGCATTTTATTAACGTATGCTCAGTTTGGAGTGTTCTGGCAACTATTTCATCGTTTTTTAAATCTTGTAACAAATATCCATGTCATCAGTTTTCGTATGGATTCTGTCATTTGACAAATTCTAGTAACCAACGAGGGTTTGTTTTCTTTACCAAAAGTGAATTTTTTTCGAAAAACGTCTTTTTCTACTTCACCACCTCACAATCACTTTCATTATTGGTGTTGTATCTTGTTCCAAAATTCCGTCACCTAAAGTATTTCCTTTCACTGACTTTTTACTCTAGTGGTAATGGCTCCAATAACAAATTTCTTAGGTTCCTTAGAGTTATGAGAACATTGTGTATACATTTATTTTTATCCCGGCGCTTAAACCTCTTTCCCCTTATCGGATAGTCTTCATGTTTTGAAAGCATCTAGAATAGGGCGGATTTACACAACAGTAGAAGAAAGCTAAGATTTTGTAGCACCATTGTTCGATACAGAACCTATTTCTAATAAGAAACAAAAATGTAACAATGTTGCTGATTTTTTTTCTGTTTTAAGCAAATGATGAATTGAGCGAGAATGTTTAGCGGGAAGGCTTGGATTTTTCAGCTCAACTTTGCTTTCTGCTGCTAAAGAGCTGGCGATGGATCAGAACCAATGGCGAGAACGAAAGACGTCCATCCACCTCAGTCAAGCCAAAGAGCAAATAGTAAGTAATTTGCAGCTAGTATTATTCTATCGTAATGATTTCATGAAAATTTCATGAAGAAGGCTTGGAGTAGAGTTAATATTTGTTGTTACAGCTGTTTCTTAGGAAAACGTGCACTCGTGTAGTTAACGAAAATCAACAACTAAAGCTAACAGTTGGACAAAAGCTGAACAGTCTAAATAGTAACACAGAAAACAAACACAATGAAGCTGAAATATGAGCAAAACATGGAATTCCAGGTGAGCTTCGTACTCGCGGTTATCTTTTCAGGGTGCTCACTTGTTATCCACTGCATTACCTCACTTACTAAGGGGGGCCCTTACTTTGCCTTTCTCTTAGCCGTTTTTTTGCATAATGGTGTTATCATTATTCACCCATAAACTGAGAGCGGAAAAAAGAAACATCGTTATTTCAACTGCACGATCAACTCTGCTGGGTTCAATATCTTTTATCCTGATTAGGGTTAAAAAAAACTCCATGGGAGAAAGGCAAAACAGGGGCTCGACGGTGCAGTGCACAATAGTGGACAACACATGATCACCTCGAAAAGTGTAGCCGAAGGTTTGAAGCTCACCTGGGTTCCGAGTTTTGCTCATATCTCAACATCACCGCAATTTTATTTTACGTAATGCTCCGCTGAAAAAATAATAGACAGTAAATAAAAGTTAAGAACAAAAATGTCACACTCGTGCAGCGTAATGGATAGAGGTGCCATGTAATACACACAAGTTCCATTGCTTTGACACGCGTTGCTGTGTAGGCGACGTATGCTTTCAATCATCTCCACTCTGCTGCACAATCATATGCGTGGCGAATCCTTGAAGCAGTGTCAGTGTCGGACGCTTCATCCTTTGTCAATTGTGCAATATGAATAGTTTATGCTTGATACTTGAAAGACCCATCCTCATTGGTTATGCGGGCGGAAGCATAATCTCCATTTTTCGGAAATTTGCTGGTGGTTTCCTGAAATCTCGAGGTCAGCCTGGCCAAAATCTACCCCAGTTCTTCACCAACAAAGGCAGTCGTAGCCATTGTGGATCGGAGGGAGATTTTCCACCATGCGACTTTGATACCAAGACGGTAGTGGATCCTGTACTCTCTATTAGTTTACTCTTAGCTGGGTTTCCTGATGGAACGCTGGACTCCTTCTCAGCTTAGGAGACCTTACCAAGGGCGAATTCTCCCGCTGTACATCGCAACCCCGACAACCAGGAACACCGCTCAGCCATAATGAGGCGGTAAACCGTTTGGAGTCATTATAAATATTGTTTTGATATCAAAAGCACTAGATCAACTGTATGGTTTTTTAGTTGGTGTCACACATTAGAGCGGTGTCACATATAGTATGGATCTTATCGTTTCGTTAATTCGATTCATTTCCTCGCGTCCATTATCCCCGAACATCTTCGGATTCGCATGTGAATTCGACGACTCTGTGAGAGTTAGATTCTGCCTGTAATCCAGGGATATCTATTCGTAGCGTTTGCAAGTTTTCAGTACAAGCAATGGCAAGAATTTATGGATTGGTGGGCACTATTCTAATTCCGGAATAATGAGGGCGTTTATTTGTCGGTGCGGTGTCGAACCAATGACCTCGCTCATAATACTGCACACCGCCTCACTTTTCAATTGTGCATCCCACGTTGCAGTACGTTAATTAAGTACTAGGTATTACGCCAATGAGGAACACAAGCTGAAACTGAAGAAAATTCTTGGAGAACGTGTAATTTTTTTTTGATTTCTCTAGTCCAAATCAGGGACGCGTGTGGCGCAGTGGTTAGAGGCGCCACTGCGGCGCGCACGTGAAATGCGCCCATGGCCCACCAAGCCTTCCATCCCTCCGGGGTCTGCAAATTGGTGCCAGACTTGTTTGGGAGGGTAGCAGCACTGGCTCGATATATCGGTAGGCCACCGGGAGTCATTGCAAAGGCCAGATATGCATTCAATCACCTGCAACGATACTTAATGAAGTCGAATGCATGGCGCATCCCTCAAGGATTGATCAACGCCGAGAGCTTTATCCTTTATCCTTTTAGTCCAAAACATCTCAAATCTTAAAATTTGAGAACTGCTTTTATCTACGGTAGCTCAAAACGTTGCCTTAATTGGCACCGTAGTCTTTATGTGGTGTTCAGTTTTAAAAAATTCTGCCCTCTATTTTCTGTGATTTAGTTCGGTCCGAACGCATGGTATCCGTTTCGTGGTCTAACTGAGGAATTCAAGCGACGTTTAGCTGTCTATCCATCGGACTTCATCGATGGCATCAATGGTCATCGTACAATGCAAAAACTCTTCTCTACGGTTGTTTTCCTCTATTTCGCATGTCTTCTGCCAGCTATTGCCTTTGGAGTGCTCAACGATGACAATACTAATGGTGGAATCAGTAAGTAAATATTATACAATGCCTAACTTTAGAAAGGAAAAACAATCTAAAGCTGTGTAACTTAGTTTTCGCATTCGTTTTACATCAAGGTAACATTTTTGAAGATCTTCATAAGCGAGGTCTAAAAGCGTCTGCAGTAGACCTTGGCATTGAGACTTACTTGAAACAATACCCTGCAAATCATTCTGAGCCTCTTAAACCTTTTTTTGAGTTTGCTGTTCTTAAATGAGCGCAAAAATTTCTTATTATTAACTGCGCTAACTGCTATCGTTGTTTCTTACAGAAAAACTGCTTTTGGTGTAACACTCAGCTGCTCTGCCATAAGACTTTGATCTTCCAGCTTCCTTTAATGTGAAGGCATCATATGTTTCGCAGAAACGTAACCAAGCCTAGCTTGTTCATTTTATTCACTGTGTTAACTTCCAGCACAAAGCTTTTTCCGGTACTCTGCGGTTTCTTCTGTTGTTAATCGAATGAGCTTCAACTCACTGAACGCTGAGAAGTTGAATATATCTGTGAATTCTAAAACGGACACAGCAGAAAGAGGAAGAAATAATTAATTTTAGTAAGCGTAAAATTAAGCGCGTAAAATTCTCGAGGCATTCTGGATTAATTCCAAGAATCCGAAAATGAACCGCAGGGAGGAATGCCTCATTATCACGCGTGATATTGGGCAGTATATAAGACTGCTATTTTGATGGGACGGGCACATTACGTTTCCATGTGAACACTGCGCGGTTGGTCTCCAAATCACATATTAAGTGGAAGGCTCATAGAAAGCGGTGAGTATGCAAAGACTCTGTGTTCAATGTGATTGAAATTTTGGTTTGGCATTTTCTCTGTTTGGTTATGGAGGTGTTTGGCCATGTAGATTGCAGTCAACGTGACCTTTCCAGGCTCTGAAGAAGGCGAAATCCGCCGAAACGTCAGCTTGTACGTAAATAAAGAAATAAAATAACACCTCGTGTTTGCTGAACAGAAGTAAAAAGAATTATTTCATCAATGCCGAGGTTAATAGAAAGTCGGACGTGGGAGTTATTAATTTTAGTGTTCACTTGAATAAAACGTCCTTCACAACATATTTAAGAAATTCGGGCCTCAAATACGTAACCATACTGTCGTCTTTCTCTGGTGATAGAAATTACGAGATTTTGTGGCACATTCTACTTTCAACCTTTCTGTTTGCTTATCACTTAACTTTTCAGATGTTAGAAAAGTGATCATTGCTCAAGCTATTGGTGGTATTTTCTTCTCGTTATTTGGCGGTCAACCGATGATTATTTTGCTCACTACCGTACCATTAGCAATATACATTAAAGGTGCCCTTCACTCTCTTCTGTGTGTGTGTGTGTGTGTGTGTGTGTGTGTGTGTGTGTGTGTGTGTGTGTGGCGGGCATCTGTGTGTTTAACAATGTGTCTTCTTAAGATTTCCGCACAATTATGTGCTCATTTTTATTTTTACAGTGATTTACAAAATCTCCGAAGAACTTGGTTATGATTTTTTTGCTATGTATGCATGTGTCGGTTTATTCTGTCAAATGTTTCTTGTATTATATTCGGCAACCGAACTATGCAGTCTTATGAAGCTAGCGACACGGTAACTGGCTACTACTTATCTTTTTTATCAATATCTTTTCATCTTTATCAGCGTTTTCTCAAACTTTTCCTTTGTGCTAAATAAGTGTACCTTTCCAGATCAGCAGAAGAAATGTTCTCATTATTTATTGCCATCGCTTTCACAGTCGAAAGTATAAGGGCCATACATAACAGTGAGTGTCATTTTTTTTGTATTGCTTCGAAAAAAAAGCTGATCTATTCGAAGTTACAATGCACACCACTCATTGATGACGTCTACGTGATTCAACGACAGTTAGGAGATTATAGCGTAGCGACCATTTGCCACATCCGTTTAACAGTAATTCTATCTATACTTTAAAAAATATTTGGAAGGAAACTGATGTGGTTTCGTTATGTATTGTCTTTATTTGGTTTTATATTTAGATAAAAAAGCTCTCGGCGTTGATCAATCCCTGAGGGATGCGTCATGCCTTCGACTTCATTAAGTATCGCTGACGGTGATTGAATGCATATCTGGCCTGTGCAATGATTCGGGGTAGCCTACCGATGTATCGGGCCAGTGCTGCTGTCCTCCCAGACAAGTCTGGTACTAATTTTTTGATCCCAGAGGGATGGAAGGCTTGGTGGGCCATGGGGCAGGGATCGATTCCACGTGTGTGTCACAGCGGCGCGTCCAACCACCGCGCCACACGCGCTCTTTTATTTATATATGGATGCCTAACTCCTCATTTGTTTGTCACTACTTGGTTTTTCGATAGTGAGCTTCAAAGGTAAAACGATATGAGATTTGAGAAAAGCCCATCATCATAAATGTAGGCGGCTTGTTTCACTTACCGACTAACTACTTATGGATAATATTTTAATAACATCGATACCTAGCGCTTTTTACTTCTACAGTATACACCTATCTAATCCTTTCATGTTTAGTATTTATCAAAAACTATAGTGGCTGTGATGCGACTAATAGTGACGAGAATGCAACCGCCTTCAATTTCACGTCCACAGTAATCCAGGTATGATCGTAGATTGCAGTCTGGAGAAAATTCGAGTAAAATTCTTTACAATGGTATTAATATTGATCACCATTCGATCATTTGTATCCTTTACCCTTCATACTTCTTTTTACTATTTTATTTATTACGCAAGTCGGCATCACGTGTCATGTCGTGTCAACATCATGTTTTGAGGAACCCAGCACTTGCATTCGATTCGTTGCCTCGTATCCACCAACCACTATGTTTTTCGATACCTTTTTGCGTGTCGATTCAGTCACTGCTTGAAGATGTTTTGTCTTCTTCACGAATATCGTTGGATTGATTTTTTCCTGAAGTCGTGAGATAGCCGTTCTGGGGTGTTTTTAAGCGAATCAGGAGAGCGAGGTTGTCGCCGACATGGCTGGTACCACGTTCTCATCTCCGGATGAATGACAGACTTGGTAGGCCAGGTGGCGCGTCAAATCGAACTGGGTAGGCTGGGCCATCCGAGTAAGAAGCAGAATGACTACCATTACGCTACCCACTCCTATCCTTCATATGGTCAAGCAAAAACGCTCTACAATAAACAAACATTGTAATTTCGGGAAGCCTTCATGGAATATGGAAATATATTAGCTTTCTACGAGTCGCGATATTCCTTAAGCCATTTTACTGGCTTTATATTCGGCGTTCATTTAGGCTTTTTGTTTTTATATACACAAAAAATGGCATTTGGTATTTTATGATGTAATTTTGAAATTTTCATCGAGGTAGTCATAACGTATCATTCATTTCATTTCCATGGATCTCCCTTACTGAATGGTCTCCAGCAGGAGGCTACGTGGCGCGTCCACAGGTGACGAATAGCAAGATAATCGGGTACCAAAAGCACCTTGTGCTTATATGAGACGTTGGATAACTCATGTTATGGAATACCTATTTTAGCTACGCCGATTTGACAAATACTTTTTGTATTTACGTAGATATGTTCAGGAATGCGCTTATTAGTGTATTCTTATCTATGCAAATTGTATTCTGTCACTGAGCGTGGCCTAAAGTCCGCACTCAAATGAATGAGAAATGCATGGGACGCACTTAGGATTCACCTCCAGTAAATAAGATTCGTCATCTAGTCTGGTAGGACGAGCACGCTAAACGTGTGAATGAAAGAATGATCGTTTTATTCAACATTTCCACGTCAGAGCAAATAGAAAAGCCGAGAATTCGAAAGTTGCTAAGCGACCCCTGTTTCCATAAACACTAGAGTTGACACACTAAAATAGAGACTAATGAACCGTCGGCAATTACCAGCATACGTCAGAACTGGCAAAGATGCGCAGAAAAGCGATAAAAGGAGATCTTAAAGAGAGAAAAGCAGCAGTAATGGGTGAAGCTGAAAAAGTAGGGAATAGCATTTGCGGCTCACACAGCACCATCGCCAATCGCAAAGCCAAGATGATAGTTCTCCAACGCCTGGACTGAGCAGTTACAGCTTTCAGATATGCAATTTGAAAAATCTTCCGCGATCACTATTCTCGTCTTTCCAACAGTCCCATTCTCCATATGAAATAGAGTAGGATGGATATATCTTCCCACGGTTCTCTGTTCCGAAATCCAACGTGCTATTTCGTTGGTGAAGAATCCCAGAACGCTTGGGCTGGACAGGATAACCAACACCTGAACACCTGAAGAACCTTCCAAAAATTTCATCAACAGACTCTTTATACAGTACCTGCCAGAATGCAAGGTTTCTATTCAATGAAAGATCGGCAAGACTGTGTCAACCTTCAAGAAAGGTGACCTTCACAATAACGGCAACTATTTCCAATCTGCTGTCTCTCATCTGGTCTCTAATTACACCATTTTCACTTTGGTGATGACATTGCTTCTAGAACACGAAGGGTTAACCAGGCGGAACTGATTAAACTGGTTAAACTGATTTTGATAGCGATTGCAAAAAGATTGGTCTTCCAATGAATTTAACAAGGTGATGTTCATGAAGAACCGACTGTTTTCCCATTCGCCATTCACACTCGATGGAATGTGTATCTCCGAGTGCTCCAGTTATGTCTATCTAGGTCGAGAAATCGATATGATGAACGACTTAGCTTCTTATTCAGCAAAGAAGGATACAATGAGGAAGAGAAAAAAATTCCAACTCTGTGCACAACTTTTGGATATTATAATTCTTTCTGGCTTATCGTATGCATGGGAAACCTTGTTGCTTATATGCAGCATTAAAGATTACTCTGTGCTGACGAAAACGCGGTGCGAAGCACGACAATCTCAGCAGACCTTGTAACGCTAGTCGGAGAGAGAATCCGAAGTTCGGACCTACGTCCACGATCGAAAATCAAAGAAACCATTTTACATGCCAAATTGTCGAAAATAAGGTGGATTGGACACGTAATAAATGCGTCTGAACGACAACCGATACATAAGAGCCGCACGCGGCTTGATTCTTCGGGATAACAGACGCACAACGGGAAAACTACCGGCCCGATTGATCAGAGTTCTTAACGAAAGCTCTAGAAGAAAGCTATAATGTTTAACAGGTTTCTAGAGGGAGCAGAACCCACTGAGCTACTCTTGCTCGTGACAGGAAAAAATGAAAGATTTACTGACGCCTGCTCGAGTCCCTCGACGAATAATGGGTCAACAAGCGATGCAGGTGACTTATTACACGATCTTTCTCTTCATGCAAAACTCCTATGACGAAACGATCCAATACGTTGATAAATAAAAAAAGATAAAGCTGTCGGCATTGATCAATCCCTGAGGGATACAGCATGCATTCGACTTCATTAAGTATCGTTGGAGGCGATTGAATGCATATTTGGCCTTTAAAATGACTCGCGGTGGTCTACCGATGTATGGAGCCAGTGCTCCTATCCTTTTAGACAAGTCTGGTACCAATTTGCCGACCTCGGATGGATGGAAGCCGTGGTGGGCCATGGGCGCGAGAATCGGTTCCACATGTGTATTGCACTGCGCCTCCGACCACTAAGCCACGCGCCCTTGCGTTGATAGTTTATTAAAATTTCGTATTATTGAATGTATCATTTTTAACAGTTTTTCTGACTTTATTCCCTTATTGAGAAGCTTTACTGGTATATGTCGGTTTGATGTTTTCAGGATAGCGGTGTGTTATGTCGGCGTGACACTTCAATACTCTATATGCTGCTAATGTTCGGAACGTTATGGCTTGGTCTTTTCTTGTACAATTTCCGAAAAGTATGTCACTTATGCAGATCTGCTAATGATTTTTTTTTCTTTCGACTTTTTTCTTTCCCTTTTCTGCTTTATTTCGTTTTCTTAATTCTTCTCTTTTTCTTCCCGTCTTATTCTTTTTGTCTTTCTTCTTCTTTCTCTTGTTCTTCGCAGTTACATTTTAGGAAAGTCTATTGTCAAGTGAAGAATTTTTAAGGCAAAGGTAACATTCATATGAGTGGAGTAGGTGAAAAGACTATTTTTCTTTTTTTCCATTTTCATTTCGTCTTCTTCTCTGGTGTTTCCCATTCATCCCGCTTATCTGTCCGCTTGTCTTCTCTGTCCGTCCATGTCAGTTACAGTTCACTGGAATATCATTTGTCCAGTCAGCTGACGATAGCGTGTTATCACTTATCTCAATATGGAATGCTCGTCTTCGTACGGTTTTGCCACATGGCTTTTCATTGTTGCCATGCCGATGAACAAATTTCAAACATGGTAATTAGACAGTTTATATGTAACAATAACACTGTAGCACTAATGACATCGCTATTAAAAGACCACGGGGTTGGTTGTAGACATAGTTGGATACTTGAATGGGCCGTCCTCGCTAATTGTGTAGGCCCCAGCATAATCTTCATTTTTTGTTTTGGAGTTTTGCTGAGTTAACCGTTATAGTTACTTCGAGTCTCGAGGTCAGCCAGGACAAAGTCTGCCACATGCCGACACCATAGGTCAGCAGTCGCCGTCATTGTGAATCAAAGGGAGATTTGTCACTATGCGACTAGTTTGGTGCCAGGACGGTCAAGGATCCTGGTATTGGTTTATTCTTAGCTGGGCTTCCTGGTGGAAATGTGGGACTCCTCAGCTTAGGAGACCCTACCAAGGGGGATCAATCCACCCACTGTACATCGCATCCCGGCACCCAGGAGCACCTCCCAGCTACGATGAATTGGTAAATAGAAGGATTAAAAGACCTTAGGTAGGAAGAGTATAAACACTAACGTGATTCAATGTTAACTTATTATCTACTGCCTTTTCTTTTTAATGGCAGAGTATATACTGCGAAATATAACTTCAATGATGTTGAGATATTTGCAAAACTCCTGATCGCAGGTGTCTACAGTGGGGAACGAACGCGCTATTGTCCTTTCCGGGGAGTAACGCATTCACCACCGCACCATGCGGGTACTTCGTTTCACCTGTCTCTCAGCTAGTTCTATCGATCTTTTGCCAGCAGCAGTCACCCATTAGCGGGATTGATCTGGGGAGCCCAATTCGGCAGCGAACCCAGTTAAGCTGAGGCTGTAGTTATAATCACAATATTAACTTTTTATCTACTGCCTACTCTTTTTAATGGTCGTGTGTGTACTGCGAAATATAATTTCAATGATGCTGAGATATTTGGAAAACTCCGGACCGCAGTTGTCTACGGTGGGGAACGAACGCGACTAACTTGATTAGCAGGTAGAGAGGATAAAAATGGAAACAGGGAACATTGGCAATTGTAAAGCATCTTTTATAATGGCGTTAAGGTTATATTATAGAAAAATAATGGTACCACACGCTGTTAGCTACGAAAAATGATCGGGCAGAAGTGGGATAGCACATTGGGATGCGTCCACAAATCAATGGCCGAGCTTATACACGGTCCCACATCTTTCGATAGGGATCTAAAAATGGTTGAAGATCACGGCATATACACGCAATTACAACGGTGAAGAAGCAGAGATTACAGATATAGAGTGCACATGGGTGGAGGGTTCCCGTCCTGAGTCAGAGTGATAAAGTGTTATCACTCTGACTCAGGACGGATATGTTACGAAGCTGGCACGTAAACATTAATGGGGAACTCAGAACAATTTCTCGATAGAAAAAATGAAGGTAACTTTAACATCAGTGATTATTAGAACCGTAATATACGTGATACGTGGTAGTGATTAATACTGCGCATATGGATGGACAGGAGGGGCGCGTGTGGTGCAGTGGTTGAAGGCGCCACCTCGACGCACATGTGGTCCACCAAGCCCCAATCCCTCCAGGTTTAACAAAATAGTACCGGACTTGTCTAGATGGATAGCAGCACTGTCTTGATACATCGGCTGGCCACCGCGAGTCATTGGAAAGGCCAGATATGACTTCAATCACCTCCAGCGATACTTAATGAAGTCAAATGCATGGCACGTCTTCCAGGGATTGATCAACGCCGAAGGCTTTAGAACATTCTTATGTGAATGGAGAGCTTAAAAAGTAGAGTCTACAAGGTGAGGTTTTAGGGAAAAGGTGAAGACAGTGACACTAACAATGCAAGACAAGCAGAAATGTCGTTACTAGAAAGCATCATTAGCATAGGGAGCGTGCGTTGATGTGGAAAAGTGGGAACTAGTCGGGTGAATAGTTGTTGTTGCATCCTCTCTTGTTTCAC
Organism: Angiostrongylus cantonensis; assembly: GCA_009735665.1. Classification (NCBI taxonomy): domain Eukaryota; kingdom Metazoa; phylum Nematoda; class Chromadorea; order Rhabditida; family Metastrongylidae; genus Angiostrongylus; species Angiostrongylus cantonensis. The sequence goes on along the minus strand of MQTX01000155.1, from coordinate 338,061 downwards.
TACTTTCGTTAAATTGTTTAATCGTTTCTTTTTCTACAGACACCGTATCTAACGAGATCTCGTCGTGAGTGGTTAGCTGATTACGCACTTCCAGCATCAGTTCTTATTATGTCTTTCACCGGTTCCTACTGTTTCGCTGATATTGCAAGTATGCTTTTTTCATATTATCCATGAATATATTGGCTCAAAGACTACCCGCAACCTACAGTTCTTTATATACGATTTTGAATGGCTAACCATATTGTCAATCCACCGTTTCTAGAGGATCGTTTCAAGTTGCGTGATGAAGCTCCGATCATGCGCCTAGCTGACATCTTCTCACTACCGCCATCCGGTTACTTTGTGTGCCTTCTGTTAGGATTCTCTCTGTCATTTTTATTCTTTATGGATCAGAACATCACTTCAGCCATAGTGAATAATCCACAGAACAAGTAGGTCACCTATCTACAATTCCTGAAATTTCAGTTTTTCAATGCCTGACAATTAACTAACGAATATTCGGGAAAACTGCTTTTATCACACAATCGATAAGCAAACAATTATAAATGATTTTTTCCGTTCATCAGTCTCTCGGAAAAAATCTATAGAAACAGTCATAAGAAGTCAAACCAGCTTATATAGCCCTATTGGGGTTAGCAAGTGCTTCAACTCATGTTTTCTCTGCACTAGCGGTTTTTTTTCAGGCTGAAGAAGGGACAAACTCAAAACCTCGACCTGTTTGTCGTAGCACTTTTGAACGTATTTCTATCAATGTTTGGTTTACCATGGATGCATGGAGCACTGCCACATTCTCCACTCCATCTTCGAGCGTTGGCCGATGTCGAGGAGCGAGTATCACAGGGTCATGTGCATGAAGTGTACGTTTATCCGCTATCAATGATTCGAATCTTCTAGGTATTTTCGTGCCGTTTAGCTTGGAAATCCTTTTCGCTTCTGGGATGTTACTGTTTCCTTTAAAAATAAAAAGGGCGCGTGTGGCGCAGTTGTTGCAGGCGCCACTGCGACACGCACGTGGAATCGATCCCTGCGCCCATGGCCCACCAAGCCTTCCATCCCTCCGGCGTCGGTAAATTGTTACCAGACTTGTCTGGGAGGATAGCAGCACTTGCTCGATACATCGGCAGGCCACTGCGAATCATTGTAAAGGCCAGATATGCATTCAATCACCTCCAACGATACTTAATGAAGTCGAATGCATAAGGCATCCATCAGGGATTGATCAACGCCGAGAGCTTTATCCTTTTATCCTTTTACTTTAATTTATTTTTTTTTACGTTTTTATCTTACACGAACTGAAATCACAAACTGTATGGATCTAAGCATTTCTCTTCACTTGATACGTTTCTTCGACCTGCGAAGGTTTTCGGATTTGCGTGTGGGTCTGACAATGCATGAAGATGTTGTATAGTTAAATGCTAATTGAGTAGATTATATCTGAAATCTTCTGATTGCATTGGTATTGCGTTCCCAGGTCTTTATCACAGGCAATCACAAGCCTTTGTGGAGCGCAGCGAACTTACCAGATAAGTCCTGTCCCTGATCGAGGTCGGAACAGGGCTGCTTCTCGTGGAATTATAGTGCGTCTATCTTGGGTTCTGACAAATGGTCATGCCCTACCATCTTTTATTCTGTGAATAAGAGAAAAGATGATGCAAACTCAAGTGGAAGCCGAATCCACACGTGAGGTCGACCAATTCCATGTATGACGGCTGCAAAACATCCAAACGAATGACGGAAGTGCTGCCACCCACACTATATGTGAATTCGGCTCGTATAAAAACTCTTTAATAAACCAGTGGAAAGGAACTGAGTCTTCAGTATAAATTGGTGAATAAGTTCGAACCTTGTTGGTGCTATGATGTCGTCCACGTCAAAACATTGGAAGATTGTCAAATAATTTTTGATTTAAAACAGATGTTTAAATGAATGAAATTAAATGAAATGTGGAACTGAGGTATTTCTACGTCATGGATATAATTTTAGAATTATGAACGTTCGTGAGACTCGTCTGGCAACGCTGATTGCTCACGTGATGATTCTGGTGTCTACATTCTACTTGATACCGTATCCCTTACAGTTAATTCCAACATCTGTATTACATGGATTATTTTTATACATGGCGCTCACATCGTTGTCCGGTAATGAAATGTTCGAGCGATTACTGCTGCTTATTACTGAGCAGGTACTTATCTGTAATACGTTTATTGCATATTTCCAGAAGATTATGGTAGCATGGCATTCTGCACAGAATGACCCGAAGTCGTGACTGTGCTGCGAGCAGTTTCATACTAAGCGATTTAGGAAGTATTAGAAGAAACATTCTGAAATGTTTCTTGCCACAATTCGGCGCAAAAAGCTTAAAAATGGCATTCATTCATAGCGCGACCATTTTTGAATCCCTAGAAAAAATGCCGAACTGAATGAGTTCATGTTGACCTTTAGATATCACACAGAGTTGAAAATTCTCTTCTTTCGGAATCAAACGCTCACCTAGAGCGATCAGTGCGTTCTCTTATGGATAAGGTTTGCATTCGCTTCCATTCATAGCATCGTAGAGGTGACTAAATGGATGCTTGGCCTATCCATTATCTTGAGAGACGGTTTATCCATGCATTCACCCAGTTTTTTGATCATTTCAGGCAAGTCTGGTACTAATTCGCTAGCCTCGAAGAGTTAAAGGGGATATTATTAGCTCGAGGCGCATTGACATACCAATGGGCATGCATGCATCGCAGAACCCAACTAACCACTGTGGAACATGCGCACGAACGTGTCAACTGCCACTGTGAAAATGACAGAATCGCAATATTTTTTACTGCACTAGTTCATAACCCATTGATTTGGAGACAAATTGCTTCAGTAATTCTCATTGCCAATTGCTCTCCAAACAAAATGTGTTAGAAAACCATTGGTGTCTTTTGGTGTTTTTCCGTCAAATCCTCCCATTATCAAATTGCTGTTTTGTCGAATAAATAATAATATGGGTTCAATCTATTACCATAAAGCTTTCGAACAAGAGGCGCGTGTGGCGCAGTGGTCGGAGGCGCCCTGCAGCACACACGTGGGTTCGATTCCCGCGCCTGTGGGCCATCAAGCTTTCCATCTTTTCGGGGTCGGCAAATTTGTACAAAACTTGTCTGGGAGGATAGTAGCACTGGCTCGATATATCGGTAGATCACCGCGAGTCATTGTTAAGGCCAGATATGCGTTCAATCTAACCTCTAACGATGCTTAATGAAATCGAATACATGGCGCATCCCTCAAGGATTGATCAACGCCGGGAACCTTATCTTTCATCCTTTTAGAACCTTTGAACAAATATCTATCAAATAAAGAGTTTTCACTGTTTCAGCAAGCCTATCCACCGACACATTATATTCGTAAGGTCCCGCAACGAAAGGTGCATCTCTTCACTGCATGTCAGTTACTGCAGTTAATCATTTTGTGCGCGTTCGGTTTCTCTCCATATCCATTTATTGAAATGGTTTTTCCTATTGTGTGCTTCTTCTTTTTACCAATTAGGTGAGTTTGTATCAGTTTCACTTATATGCTAATACGTTTTGTTTACTTGACAAAAATTTTGGGATTAATCGTGTAAACTCATTCTATCATGAAGAGACAAGCCCTTCATTTCGTCGTCAAAACATAAAACCTTCCATATCATGATGTACCTCAACCTCTATTTTCTCCCATAACTTCGAACTATTCCTATCTTTAATGTTTCAAAAATGTTGAGATTACTAGATGATACCTTACTAAACTAAGGGCGCGTGTGCCGCAGTGGTTGGAAGCGCCACTGCGACACGCACGTGGAATCGATCCCTGCGCCTATGGCCCACCATACCTTCCATCCGTCCGGAGTCGGCAAATTGGTAGCAGACTTGTCTGGGAGCATAGCAGCACTGGCTTGATACACCGGCAGGCCACCGGGAGTCATTGTAAAGGCTAGATATGCCTTCAGTCATCTTCAGTGATAGTTAATGAAGCCGAATGCATGCCGCATCCCTCAGGGATTGATCAACGTCGAGAGCTTTATCCTTTATCCTTTTACCTTACTAAACAGTGAAGTTTGTGATGAAATCATTCTATGCTGATGTGAAATGTGTTGACATGGGGTTAAAAGTGTTGAAGGAGTTAAAGCACGGTGGATAGACAGTGCTTGATCTCGGCCTATTTTTCCTTGTTTTCATTCGTAGTCAATTACTAGTCTCAACGAATAGAAGAGCCGAAGAAAATCGTTTGAATTTAACTATGATCTGTGGTCGATCTAGTGAGCACGCGCGTATTGCTTGACATATCCAACAGTTTCGTTTCTTTCACCAAATCACTCCACATTTTTGATGATGTCTGAAAGCTGAACACTTTAAGATCTTAATCAAATGTTGGAATAAACTTAACAGTTGTGAAAGTTCCAAGTTTTTCAGACATACGTTAATTCCGCGTCTGATCGACTACAAATACCTGGATGCTCTGGATGGTCGTCACTGAACACATTAAGAACAGCAAGGTCTGCTCTGATTCGACTGTTGACTTCGAGGTTTACAATATGATGTATGTAATGTATGGTCGTCGTCTAGATGAACTTTTAGACATAGGTTAGATCGCTTAGAGAACTCACGGCCTTAACATCGTATTCAGTAAGTAATATGCTATTATTTCGACAGTGACAAGCCTTCTTTGCTTAGTTTCTCTGGGATGAACTTATTATATTAGTGACATCATACGTTTCTGGGTTATGAAATCTTAGAGTTAGAGTTCGGATCAGAGGTGATGGGTAGAGTGAAATAATCACGATAGTGAAATCTCTTCTAGAAGAAAATTACAGCCAGTTTTTTCCATTAATGTTGCCATCACTAACTTTTCTCAACGATTTGCGGGTAATTTGCAAGTATACTACAGTCTCTGAGGGGTGTTACTTGTTTTCATTCCGAGTTCACATGGATAGCACTTTTTAACTAGAACAGTTTACCCTTTCTTGGAAAATTTCGCTCCGCCGCTACTTAGTGTCAATTCTGTCAAGTACGATACTGTCAGCAGTTATTGATGTACCTGTACAATCAATACTTCTAATTTTTGTAAAGTCATTATATGGGTGTGTGATATGTTTTCTTAGGATGTTATGATGATATTGTGTATGCAGAACGACACTCACAAGCAAGCTTCCCTTCCTTCCGATCCTTGGATGGAATATTATAACTTCGCCCACGCATATGTTTTCTTTCTCTTCCGCTATCGTCGAATTTGGAGGGGGGGAAGCATAATTTCGGTCGGAATTTCAGCTCTTGGAAGAAAAAAACATGCATGTGCTCACTTTATTATCATGAAAAATTCTCTCTGTCCATCTTAAAAGTTATGACAGGCTCGAGCTCACTTCGTGAAGTCAAGATTCCATTTAATAAAGGAAACAAAGGGTGCTGAAACAGCAGAATTTGTACTTAAGCAAAAGTCCTTGGGTCCTTAGGACGAAAAAGCTGTGGGGTGCAACAAACGGTGACTTCTCGCCCGAATCGTTTGCATACAAAAATGAACTTGTATAGATCTTTTTCTTCTTCGTAACGAAGTGTTGAGGAAATGTGCACTGCGAATGTGCTGTGGTTTACACTTGTTGTCTTTTACAATAAGATTTGTACTCAAGAGTGATATAGTGCCATATGTATTGTATCAGATTTCTATGTTAAGAATGAGCAAGTGAAGTTACTGTTACTGAGAATTCTATTGGAGTATTGGAGTGCAGTAAACAATTTTATATATAATGTAGTGTAGTGCGTTGAACTAGAGCATTTGAACGATTTTGTAAACAAGAGGAAAAATATCATGTATTGTTCAATATCCTCCTTTCATTTCGACAGTAAAGGAGGAAATTGCGATTGTTTGTGAACAACACCTGGTCAGCTGCTAATCGAGCATTAGCTATGAGGTTGAACTCTTACCAAGGCTCTAAACATAGCCAAAGTCGTTTAAAACGCGTGAGACCTTCACTTGACTTATCCCTGTTGTTGCGAAGCTACCAATCTCTGAGGGAGGGGGGTGGGGTCATGAATTTGTATCGGACTTATATAGGATGCTTGTTGTGGCTCACATGAACTGGAAACGTCTGTCCAACTATCTCAGGATTTCTGGTTCTACACCAACATTCAACGAACTTCATAAAGAAGAGAGGAAATCTTCAAGCTACACTTGAACCCCTGCGCAACATCGAACATATTCATGGGAGAAGAGTGTGAGGAAATGATGGAATGAAAGCTGCTATGAATGCTGTGATGTTGAGATATGGCGTCTATGATGTCAGGTACAAATCTGAAGGGTCATGCTAAGTAGTTAAGATTAGAATGAGAGTGTTTCTTTGTATTCGTTATTTTTTCCAAGATTGTGTTGATATGGTTTATATGAATAGGAGAAAACCTCTTCATATTAGTTAAGAAGTTACAAAACTTTTCTGTGGCGAGTGTTTCCTAACTCCTTCTCTAGAACCACAATGATTCGAGTTGAATGCCCACCGTTGCTGTTTTCTGCAATGTGATCTTTATAAGTACAGTGGTTGGAATGCAATGAAATGGAGAACATAGTTCCTTCTCTTTTATCGACCTACCACGCAGGATCTTTCGTAGGTGCAGCAGCTCGCAGTCTCAAACTCGAGAATTGACAACTTTTGATAACACTAATGCAATGACGGCGATTTGGAAAGAGAGAGACAATGCAAGCAGTAAGGGGATTACTGTGGAGAAAAAGCGAGTTCGAAGTGGTCATCACGAGGTGAGTGTGGTATAGAATACAACAGTACTGGTATATGGCTCACATATTAGACTAGACATATGAGACATATTTAGTTGTAATAACAATACAATGAGGGTAGAATAGCAGAGCACTCATGTAAGGTCGTAAGAGTGTCAACTTATTGATGATTATTAAGGCAGCGATCAGCGGTAGATGCAATAGTGGTTATGTGAAAGCAAGATTTAACAGTTGGAAGGTACTGATTGAAACAATGTGAAGAAGTGGATGAATTAATGCAAAGACGTTAATAGAACGAACAGAATATTGACACATAAAACCACGCAAAGCATTATGGCGTAGGCGGTTTTTTCATTGCTTCTGAGTTTCCCAGAAAACACGTCGACAGGCGATTCAGATAGAATGGATGTGGCTAGTGGTGTGGCTTTCACAGAAAGTTTGGGAGAAAGCGAGGTGCTTTTGGAGATAAAGGATAAAGCTCTCGGCGTTGATCAATCCCTGAGGGCCAGATATGCATTCAATCACCTCCAATCAAATCATGAGGGATGCGCCATGCATGCGACTTCATTAAGCATCGTTGGAGGTGATTGAATGCATATCTGGCCTTTACAATGACTCGCGGTGGCCGGCCGATGTATCGAGCCAGTGCTGCTATCCTCCCAGACAAGTCTGGTACCAATTTGCCGACCCCGGAGGGATGGAAGGCTTGGTGGGCCATGGGCGCATTTTCACGTGCGCGCCGCAGTGGCGCCTCCAACCACTGCGCCACACGCGCCCCTTTTGGAGATAAGATACTGTAAACAGTGCGACCAGAACTCAGGTGAATGGCATGACGCTACCCATGAACATGCTCAGATGGACGGAGAAGGTTACAGTGTCGAATCTCAAGGCGATCTGGCTTGCCCACTGCAGAGGTATCGAGGTAGAACAATCACGCGGCCTTGTGTCAAATAATTATATCACATCACGTGTATCACTTATCGTTCCGTTGATCATCGAATGATCCCAGCGGGAGTCAGCAAATCTTCCAATTTCCCTGTCGCCTGCAGTAGTAGTCCAATGTGGATTCTGTTCGCCCTAGGAACTGGTAGAGCATCAATATCTAGGCTTTTCGTTAAATACTCTGACCGTCTGGTCGGTGGTATGTATGTAGTACGCTTTACATCCCGAGGAAGCCACTCACTAACGGTTCTTGTTTATCCGTTGCCCTTCGCAAACATTACGTGTATGGGCCACCTTATCTTCGAAAGTTTGGAGTATAGAACGGCATCTTTGAATCCTGATTGTTGACGTAGGTCATAATTACGGAGTCCTTCTATTATTTATGTGACACGGGTGCTCGTCCTTTCTACTGCTCGTTCAATAACGCTGAGTGATTTTCAAACCTGCTTAGGTAGGAACCAGCTCTCTAATACATGCGTCAAATCAGAAAGAATGATGGAGTCGAAAAGGTGGGTAGAGAGTCGAACAATCTTTATTTTCCTAACTCGATATTTCTAAAACAAGCCCATGGCTTTATTTCGCTGAACTCTGAAGTTTAGTCGTTCACCATGTTAATTTCTCCACCTAGAAAGGAGTAACTGAAGCATCCGGAGGGAGTCCTTCCGTCAAGTGCGAATGGGACATACGAAACTAATTCGTTCCTTATGAACGTCGTTTCTGTGAGATTTAGTCGAAGACCAATCTTTTCACACGCTTTATCAAAGTCAGCAAGCACACGTTCCGCTTGGCTAATGTCTGGTGTTATAAGGATGATATCATCAGCAAAGCGAAGGTGATGTATCTGCCAACCATCGATTTTCACTCTCACATTATCCCATTCCAATGTTCGCATGACGTTCTGGAGGGTGGCTGTAAATAATTTCGGCGAGATTGTGTGGCCCTGCCTAACTCCTCTTTTGACGTCGACGTTAATATCGTTGTAGAATGGAAAAATTCTGGTTGTGAAATTGTTGTACAGCTCACGAAGAATCTTTATGTACTGAGTAGACTACCAAGTGCTTCCATGACTGCTTCTATCTCAATTGAGTCAAAGGCCTTCTCTAAGTCGATGAAAGTGAGACAGAGCGGTCTTTTGTACTCTCGGAATACTTCAATAAGCCTTGTCATCGTATGAATGTGGTCCATCGTACTAAATCCTTTTCGAAAACCTGCTTGCTCACATGGCTGCCCTTCGTCCAGTGTTCTGTCAATCCTGTTTAGGATGACTCGAGTAAAAAGTTTGTAGACGACAGACAGCAAGCAGATTGGGCGCTAGGTGCCGATATCGTGGAGGTCGCTCTTCTTGAACAATAGCACGGTCTTGCTGGCCTTCCATTGAGTAGGAACCCCGCATTCAAACAGGTGACGTTTGAAGGGCCGTGCCCACATTGTGCTGCTGTCTATGCTCACTGAATGACAGGGGTGCAATCATGACGTAGTCGCTGTCATAAAAAAAAACCAGTTCAACTTGTTCTTCTCTGCATCGTGAGTTCTTCAGGAAATAGTTGTTTTCCGATTTATGTGCAGCCCGATCTTCCTTTCCGTCTGAACAAGCTCAATGATCGCCATTTCAACTTCGTTGGTACTAGTTCAATAAATGGTACTCATTGGTGGCATGTGTCGCAGTGGTTGGAGGCGCCACTGCGTCACACACGTGGAATCGATTCCTGCGCCCATGGCTCACCAAGCCTTCCATCCCTCCAGGGTCGGCAAATTGGTACCAGACTCGTCTGGGAGGATAGCAGTACTGGCTCGATACATCGGCAGGCCACCGCGAGTCATTGTAAAGGTCAGATATGCATTCAATCACCTCCAACGATGCTTAGTGAAGTCGAATCCATGGTGCATCCCTCAGGGATTGATCAACGCCGAGAGCTTTATCCTTTTTTTATCCATTGGTGGCATACAAGCCAAACTAGCCAAACTCAATAATTAATCCATAAACGGTGTGATTGCACAGAATTTCAGAGGTACAACGTCATTTGTTTAAGGACCTTCATTGGTCAGTTTGATGACGGTGACCTACCAATTTATCAAATCAGTGTTTTTCTAGTTTGCAGACCACAAAAGGGTGGAGAGCTCAGTCAACCTAAGGTGCAAGGTCGGACCATACTCGCATGGTTTCTCTATTCATTACGATCCATGTTCCCTAACTTCCACAAAGCAGAAATTCATCATTTATCGAAGGCTCGCCATTACATTTTATAAAACCGTACTGACAGAATAACTAAGAAAGAAAGGAACGCTCGGAAAAAAAGAGTATATAGGAGAGGTTACACTGAATATCCCATCGACCTAAGAGCATTGTTTATTAAATCATTTTCTGCAGTTTAACCAGGGATGAGAAGAAATTCTGTTTCAAAAGTCGAACGACTGCCTACGAAAGACGGAATCAATCGTAATTTTCTGCTATTGCCGGCGAACACTACCTTAACGAAGTCATCCGAACACCAAAACTTTGGGCTCGAATTAATTTTGGAAGGGTTACACCAGTTGCAAAAACTGGTCACCGCTTACACATGCACATTTCTATATATACACAATATGCTTGTGCTTTGTTGCTATTCTGTCAATAGACGTCTCATAATAAGTTTATTAGCGAAGGAAATAACAACTATCAACAAAAGCCGGGGCAGACCCTTTCCTTAAATTTCAGACTGTAGTCGCTGGATTGACAAAAGCCCTCTTCGCGTAGAATGGTGCACCTAAACAATGTTTCTGATTATGTGGGAGTATTAATGACAGTTACCAGCACATACAGGAGGCGGCTGTAGCAACGCTGTTTACTCTCAGTAGTTGGACGAGTTGTTGACTCGGATGGTGAGTCAGTTGCCGGCGCACCTTTTGAATCTGCGTTACAAATTATGTTAAATGGTTTTAGTAACACTTTAAGAGGTGAAGATGATAGCATTACGGATTCGATAGCGCAGGAGGGATGTGACTTCGTAAACTCTGCTGTAAGTAATTACAGGAACCATGTTGGTGGCAGAGATCAGAGAAGTTCCACCGTAATCCGGAGAGCAGAATCTAAACACTTGCGATGTGTTGGAGTTGATCAGTCACAAAATTCTTTGGCGGTGTAGGCTTACCTATAACCAGTCTGGCGTTGATCTTTTAAGGTTTTAATCTCAACACCTGCCCGTACGCAACCGTCGGTAGCCAAATTCTCTGTGTAGTTTTGAAAGATCACTTCAATCGTTGAACCAGGCGGTCCCTTAAGCAACGATCTACAAGCCGTTTTCAATCAACTCAATCACAGACTGACAAACCCTAATCCAGTAGTTGCAATAGTAAAAATCGTCGTTGTCACCATAATAGTCAAAATTCTTCTGCCCTACCACGTCCCACAGTTCTTGGTAATCGTCTGTTGCTGTAAGCTCTCCACCGCACCCAGGTGGCTGGAAGGAAGCGAGCTGGTTTGCTGTTCGCTTTATAAAACAGAGTGTCAAGATTTTAATTTTCCTACTCTTTGATTACAAAGTCTTCCGCCATATCCGCTAGGACAAATGCATTTCGAGCAGTCTCTTGGATGAGGAAACCCACCATTCTCGCATTTTGCCGAGGACCCTTTGGTGCACTTGTCTAAAAAGATGTGTGTTTACTGGAAAACAGGGTCATTTCAATAGGCCACACGGCTTTATAGCAACGCTCTCACCGAGGCATTTGTAGTGCAAGTTCACCATGAGTTTCTCGTAGAAAGAAAGAATATATGATCCGAGGGTAGGCAAAAACTTAGTATCATGAGGAATCATGTAAGGTCTGCCATTCTTTGAGACGCTGAAATTGAAATTTTAACCTTTTGCCAATTTTACTCACTAAACCACTGAAAATTAGACTAACGCCGTTGCTCCGTAATGCATAACAGTTCCGTAGTCGTAGGTGATATTGTAATTGTAGTTGGTGCTTTCAGTTTGCTTAGCAAACTGGTCCTCCCAACCATTCTTAAATCACATCCTTTTTTAGCGAAGAAATACGTTGCCAGCTAAGTCGCGACTTACAATGACGTTCTCCAAACGAAGTTCTATGAAATTGTCACGATCATGTCTCGCTTGCGTGTGGTAGAGACCAAGGGTATGGCCGATTTCATGCAAACCCAATCCAATCTAGACAAAATAAGGATTATTATATCTCAATTAAAATCTCTTTCTTTTGCTTATCCGTATGAGGACTATTCTAGTGTAAATGTCAAGAAACACGTCGTCGAACGTACGAAGTCACAATTATCCCCCAGTGAGAGAATCTGAGCTCCTCCATTTCTTCCGAGATGTGACCAACACGACGAACCGTGTACAACCCATACAACGTCATCGGCTAGAAACATAGTTATTTATTACCTATTAAGTCTTTAAAATAATCAGCAATTTCCTATTTCAGTTTCTGCTCACCTGAGCTGTCCTCTCTGAATTCAAGGCAGGTATTCTCACGCCATATTTCGGCAGCCTTTAGGAACACTCGCCTCGCCGAGTGACCTGAAGTTCTTGGTGAAGAACATGACCAACAGCTGTGTGATAAAATGTGCAAAAAAATGCAGAAGACGAACTTGCATTCCAGAAAGCGTAATTTACTCCATTAGACCACAGGGTTCCAGGATAGTTTTCATCACGGAAGGCTTGTCGTTTTTTGCGATCTCCGTCGCTGTTTACAATGTCCTCCAAGATCTCATTGGCTTGTTTCCTGTAAACAACAATAAAGCATGAGAGAACGAAGGTGTTTACGAGCGAAGCTCCAAAAACGAACGAACTTGGTTAGCATGATGTCTCCCTGGAAGAGTGAGAAGCCGAGTTCGTTATTCATGTTGATTTCTGCGGCTGAAACACCTGCATGCGCCCGCACACTTTTTGCATACTTCTGAAGAATCATCTTCATCGTCTTTCGATGTCTTTACAAGAGATTATGCGCTTGCCTCCTCCGCCCTCATTATATCATCACTCGGCAGTTCGGACGCCATGTACTTATCGATGATTTTATCCTTCATGCTGTGCACTTTCCTGCGCAGTTCCATCGTATCATACGCATTTGGATCCTAGGAAAAGTACGTACCGAAATGGACAGATAGTAGCTGCAAAGAACACTCTGAGTGTGAAATTGACTAGATTCTCTTACGCCTTTAAGTAACTGGTATGCCTCCTGCAGTTTTTCATCGAAGCTGTGTTCGCTGGTGGACTGTTCATCCGACGACTCTTCGCTGTCTAGCAATGTCGCGCCAGCGATGGCGACAAAATATGCAAATAGTAAGACCCTCATTCTGAAACGTCAAGCACCTCGAATTAAAAGAGAGGCTTGCTGGGCGAATACAGTGAGAAAGGAATGAATGCCATACGTTGATTTAACTCACTTTTATAGAGATTTTACTATGAGCTGTTTACACATCCAACAAAATCAGTTCACCTTTCTTTCAAAGACCAATTTTGTTCACTGCTCATTTTCGCTTTTCGGAGCTCTACCCTAGTTGTGTAAATGAACTTTGCTTACGTTACAAAGCAAATAAATGCTCTTCACCTGTGTGATAGTTACTGAATTAGCTGCTGTATCGGTTTAGTTCACCCTTTTTTCCCTGAAGAGAAAACACGATTTTGGTGTCATAGCATTTATTAGCAGGTAGTAATTGACGTTTCGGCGGAATCGCCTTCTTCAGAGCCTGGAAAAGTGAAGTTGTCATGCAATCTTCTCGGCCAAACACTTTCATAACCTTGGCAGATAAGACCTAACACATAAATTTGTATTCGCATAATAAACAGCTTCTTTTAAACGCCCACCGTTTCATTCGTTGTAAGTCCTCCAGTTAATTGGTGGAGACCAGTCGCACAGAGTATTAAATGGGCGAGGAATAATGTTTCTGGCTCAGGTCAGAGAATCACCTTGAGTTATGGTGGTAGATAATGCGTAATCACTAGACTCTTCCTCGCCGTTCATTTTCGGATTTTTGGAGTTGATCCAAAACGGTTGAAGAGTTTTCGCGCTGATGTTTTCAATTGCTGTGCGAAGATAGTGATTTCTGTTGCGCTGTTCGCAAATAGATGAACGTTTTTAACGATATCAATTTAAAATGTCATAACTTACTTCAAGCAAAATTTTCTTAATAGAAATAAAACAAATTGAATTTATACATTTTTGCCAACGAGAAACATTTTCAATTACTCTACTTGTCCGAAATTGTGGAGTTCTCGAAGCGATGAACTCTTAAAGGCACTTTTTTTTGTGTCAGAGGAAGTGATAGTCTTTAGGTGAGAGGTCTACTGAATACGGCGCATGAGGAAATTCTGGTAGCACAACTCGCTCAACTTCTGCGGCACCGGCTCCGCAACGCGAGGCTAGGCGTTGTCGTGGAGAAGGAATGGTCCTTTTCCGTTGACTAATGTAGCTCGTAGTTGTTTCGTCGACTTGTTGGGAAGAATTCTCTGCCCTAATCGTTTCACCTGGATTTAAGAAACTATAATGAAAAATCCCGACTGCAGACCACCAAACCATCACCATAACCTTTTTCGTTGCAATTTCGGATTTGGGAGCGCTGTAGAGCCTGATAGCGATCCACCATTCAGCTGAACGTCGCCGGTTGTCGTAAAGAACTCATTTCTCCTCGCACATCAAAATTCGATCAAGAAAAGGGTCGTTTTTGTTGAGCAGAATAAGAGCAGAAGACGCTTTGAAACGGCGTTTTGTTTTAATCACCATTTAGTTTGTGTGGTACCCACTTTTCGATTTTTTTGCCCTTCCTATGCGGCTCAAGTGAGTGGAAACTGTTCCAGTGCTTACTCCAAGCTGTTCCTGCAAGCTCTCGAACAGTTGTTCGCGCGTTTGCTTCCACTGTCTCCTTCAATTCGTTGTCGTCAAGCTTGTTGGGACGTCCGCGGACAATTCTTGCCTTCGAGGCCAAAATTACCAGACTGGAATTTCCGAAACCATGTTCGCATTGTTGATTCAATAACACTGCCTACACCAGAAACCAGTAATATTTTGAGGCGTCTCTGCTACATGACCACTGAGTTTGAACTCTTGAAGGAAGAATTGAGAAAAATTGGTTTTTGACATTTAAAAAAGGAAAGCTGAAAATTGGTAGAAAAATCCGATTTTTGACAAAATATGAAAAGGTGTTAGAAAAGGCATAAAATCAGTTTTTTAATGATATATAATATTGCAAAGTGCTAAGACGCTCATTTATTTCTGAATAACTCAACACTTCATAGTCTTCCCCGTTATGTTTCTATGCCCCACACGCCTAGTGGGGTGTTCGGTTTAAATTTAAATTTACTGAGTAGACTTTTTTTGCACGAAGACAGAGTGATCTATGAGTTCTACTAATGTATTCGTTCCTGCAAGCTTCACAAGAGATCAGATAAACATATCCGAACCCATGCAATAACCGTCTTTACCGTTAGGGGCGCGTGTGGCGCAGTGGTTCAAGGCACCCTGCAACACACACGTGAAATGGATCCCGCGCCCATGGCCCACCAAGGCTTCCATCATTCCGGGGTCAGGAAATTGGTGCCAGACATATCTGGGAGGATAGCAGCATTGGCTCGATAAATCGGTAAGCCATCGCAAGTCATTGTAAAGGCCAGATATGCATTCAATCACCTCCAACGATACTTAGTGATGTCGAATGCATGGCGCATCCCTCAGGGATTGAACAACACTGAGAGATTCATCCTCCATTTTTATCTTATTGTCAAAACATGCTATTTTCGTTGTAAATAGATGTCGTGTATGAGGTCGCTTACTACCTGGTGTCTAAGAGTGTCCGGCTGTATTTAAACTACTGTGACCGATTCCTCAAGGGTTTTTATTCTTAATCAACGTTTCATAGCTGCACTTATTTCGTTGGAAATACAGGGCAAGACATGAGCCTTTTTCTCGCTAGATTTACGTTTAGGACGTGATTTTTCCTTTACTCCTATCCTGAAGTGCTATATTTCGTTGGAAATACAGGGCAAGACATGAGCCTTTTTCTCGCTACGTTTAGGATGTGATTTTTCCTTTACTCCTATCCTGAAGTGCTACAGCTTCGTAAGCGTTCGAAATGGCTATTTGTTAGGGTGTTAGGGTGGTGGTAAATGGAAGAGTTAAATACGCTTGAATGGATCGGAACAGATTTGGATTGGAACGAACTCGCCACTCATCATGAAGATCAACAGCAATTGCATTCCATTTCGAAGCCCCGTTCTCGAAGTTTAATCTCTAAGACTCTTAGCGAAAAATATTATAAATAACGTATTCCACGGCGGTGTCAATTTTCACGGCGTCTTAAACCGAACAACGGCAATTTTTTCGACAACACAGAATGGCTTCTTTGCACTCCCACAGGTTTCAACGTGTCTCCCATTAAACATGTCATGTGGAGACCAACCGCACAGAATTCCTAGGAAACCATTATGTGCCCTATCATTAGTACCTTCCTTACCTCAGCATCACTTTATAGCTACGCTTATTTAATTGCCAATAAAGGACAAAATTAAACGGGGTTTTGTTCTGGCCACGCTTTTCGTTTCAGAGCATCGCTTGGGGTGATTGAATGCATATCCGGCTTTTACAATGATTCGCGGTGCCCTGCTGATGTGTCGAGCCAGTGTTGTTATCCTCCCAGTCAAGTCTGGTGCCAAATAGCTACCCCAGAGGGATGGAACGCTGGGTGAGCCATGGGCACAGGGATCAAGCCCACGTGTGTGCTGCAGGGCGCCTCGAACCACTGCGAAAAACGCGCCCCTTATCTACATCTACATACATTTTTAGATTTTTATATAAGTAAACATCTTCGTCTGTGAGAATATACTACATATCGCGCTTACAAGATGTCTGAACTGCATATATGGCAGTGTTAGTTGCTTCGACCTCCGTTCGTAACTCGTTCACACGTCTACATCGTCGGCGTAGTACAATCTTTCACAAACCCCGAAATCGTAATATACGAATTCTCATAATTGCTAGCTCAAGAGTTTTAATGCCTGCACCTTCTTCATGTTGCAGTGCTAGGGATTTGAGGAGATGTAATAAACTACTGCGTTTTATTACTTGGTTTTCGGTAGCATTTTGTGAAGAAGACACAGTCTTTTTTTTTTATTTTAATTTTCAGATAGGTTTATTTCACGTTCAGAAATGGAGGCCAGTTTTATTTTGGTTTCTCTCGGGTGAATGCTGTCCATTCTGACTGTTCGTTCAATGATTCAAAGTGTTTTGTGACATCCTCTTGTGTGTAGGAGCAGATGATAAAACAGTCGTCTGTATATCCATAGTAATGGTCAGCGATTGATTAGTGGTGCTTCCACCATAGCAATGGTAAGGCTTGATGCCAGTTGCTTTCTCACTTTCAACCCTCTAACTTGTGCGTCATATTTCTCGGGCGATTTGAATATCGAGCAGTTTAAGCACACATTTAGAAGGGCCATGAACGGCTGAATCGAAAAGCTATACATGTTTATTATTCTTTCGTGCTACTACACAATGAGCTCGAGGACGACTTGCATTGCGAAGTCATTGGAAACAAAAGCATAATGCGCGGTAACGTCGAAGCACTCCATAACGAACGCGCTGTTTGGATGCGCTTAACGCAGACGTTCCCAGAACATTTGTTTATTCGTGAGATGGGCTGGTAAGTACTTCAGCAACTGGATGGAAACTAGGCACATTAACCAAGCTATGCTATCGATAGGTCGATCGCCAAAAAAGTTGATAACGGGTCCGGTCGGTAAACGAGATATCTTCAGCAGACATTAACTTATGACTTTTGATTAGTAAGTATAAGGCGGAATGTGTTGGTGATTCGATTTTAAATTGCGAATTAACAGATGGTTTCAGGCCTGTCGCCCTTCAAACTTTGACTCATTAGCCGACCAATTTTCGGTATTGACCTTTAAATTCCTTTCCAAAGTATGAGTGATAAAGTGAAGGGTAGAGCCTTTGAATAGTGCCATAGTTCTTATAAATCGCTATGACTTTGGTACTATTTTCTAAACGCTAAGGATGAACCATCGAGTAAATGCCACTTTCCATTTCGGAACTTCGTTGGAACTATCAGCTATGAAAAACTCTTCAACGTCTAGTGCTCAAATTTGGGTACCAGCCGCCTAATGCGAAGCCTTTTAACGAACAGTTTTATCCATTCAGGCATATTTAACCACTTACCACCCACACATTTGCGTTGGGTCAAATGCGCAGATGAATTCAACCAAATATGATGCCCGTTGATGAGGTTGTTGAAACGTGTGAAACCAAGAAAGGAAGAACAGTATGTCAGGACGTTGTTGACACATACAAATATCTCACGCCTCTTAATTCTAAGGTTAGCAGTAACTTCGATCGACTGCATTCTTGCCGATATGCCCTAATGGTGAAATATTCTAATTCGCATGCGTGCTTTAGTACAGCCCATCTACAGTAATGCTGTATTTCTTACAATTCGCTACGACACTGGTAGTATTTTCTATACCAGTTTAGGTGGACAGTTCCTGTTTGGTCAAACCGACGTGCACGATACGCCCTGCTTGTATTTCAGCCTGCACAAACATATCAACTTCGGCAAAGAAACTATAAGACACTACGACGTTCAGTCCAACGAAGGAAAGGAATCGAACTCCACCCACCGCATAACCGTTCGCACGAGAGCGGTTTCTCTAATGCCGCAGAAAAAAGGCAGATAGAGTTATGTGTTCGAAATCCAACACAGAGCTGTTTTTTTTTTTCAATAATTTGAAGCAGATTTAACAAATTTCATCCTGTTGGACAACTCGTCCAAACAAAAGCAGGAAACATACAGTGGGGTGAAGATCTTTATGAAATGCAAGCAGGCAATGATTAAGCGATAAGCGACAATGTCTGAATGTAAGCATTTGCGTAATGATTTTCACTAATAAAAGCACTTCTTCGGCCGAATGCACTGCTGGCGATGGTGATGAGCAGCGTCGTCTAAGAAATACACGTGATTTTATAAACAAACAGAAATGCCAGTCTTCCCCTCAAAAAACGGTGAAGAGTAATGATTTCTTTTTCAACAAAAGCTATCAATTTAGATGAAGAGCATAGGGCTCCGGCTGGCGAAAATGAGCATTGAACAAAATCTGTTTTACGAGATATAAAGGTCAACTAAAAATTCTTCGGCTGTGTAAACGGACAATAGTAAAATCTCTATAAAACTGAGTTAAATCAACGTATGGCATTCATTCCTTTCTCACTGTTTTCGCTCAGCAAACCTCTCTTTTAATTCGAGGTGCTTGACGTTTCAGAATGAGGGTCTTACTATTTGCATATTTTGTCGCCATCGCTGGCGCGACATTGCTAGACAGCGAAGAGTCGTCGGATGAACAGTCCACCAGCGAACACAGCTTCGATGAAAAACTGCAGGAGGCATACCAGTTACTTAAAGGCGTAAGAGAATCTAGTCAATTTCACACTCAGAGTGTTCTTTGCAGCTACTATCTGTCCATTTCGGTACGTACTTTTCCTAGGATCCAAATGCGTATGATACGATGGAACTGCGCAGGAAAGTGCACAGCATGAAGGATAAAATCATCGATAAGTACATGGCGTCCGAACAGCCGAGTGATGAAGTAATGAAGGCGGAGGAGGCAAGCACATAATCTCTTGTAAAGACATCAAAAGACTATGAAGATGAATCTTCAGAAGTATGCAGAAAGTGTGCGGGGGCAAACAGGTGTTTCAGCCGCAGAAACCAACATGAACAACGAACTCGGCTTCTCACTCTTCCAGGGAGACATCATGCTAACCAAGTTCGTTCGTTTTTGGAGCTTCGCTCGTAAACACCTTCGTTCCCTCATGCTTTATTCTTGTTTACAGGCAACAAGCCAATGAGATCTTGGAGGACATTGTAGACAGCGACGGAGATCGCAAAAAACGGCAAGCCTTCCGTGATGAAAACTATCCTAGAACCCTGTGGTCTAATGGAGTAAATTACGCTTTCTGGAATGCAAGTTCGTCTTCTGCATTTTTTTGCACATTTTATCACACAGCTGTTGGTCATGTTCTTCACCAAGAACTTCAGGTCACTCGGCGAGGCGAGTGTTCCTAAAGGCTGCCGAAATATGGCGTGAGAATACCTGCCTTGAATTCAGAGAGGACAGCTCAGGTGAGCAGAAACTGAAATAGGAAATTGCTGATTATTTTAAAGACTTAATAGGTAATAAATAACTATGTTTCTAGCCGATGACGTTGTATGGGTTGTACACGGTTCGTCGTGTTGGTCACATCTCGGAAGAGTTGGTGGAGCTCAGATTCTCTCACTGGGGGATAATTGTGACTTCGTACGTTCGACGACGTGTTTCTTGACAATTACACTAGAATAGTCCTCATACAGATAAGCAAAGAAATCATCGATAAGTACATGGCGTCCGAACTGCCGAGTGATGATATAATGAGGGCGGAGGAGGCAAGCGCATAATCTCTTGTAAAGACATCGAAAGACGATGAAGATGATTCTTCAGAAGTATGCAAAAAGTGTGCGGGCGCATGCAGGTGTTTCAGCCGCAGAAATCAACATGAATAACGAACTCGGCTTCTCACTCTTCCAGGGAGACATCATGCTAACCAAGTTCGTTCGTTTTTGGAGCTTCGCTCGTAAACACCTTCGTTCCCTCATGCTTTATTCTTGTTTACAGGCAACAAGCCAATGAGATCTTGGAGGACATTGTAGACAGCGACGGAGATCGCAAAAAACGGCAAGCCTTCCGTGATGAAAACTATCCTGGAACCCTGTGGTCTAATGGAGTAAATTACGCTTTCTGGAATGCAAGTTCGTCTTCTGCATTTTTTTGCACATTTTATCACACAGCTGTTGGTCATGTTCTTCACCAAGAACTTCAGGTCACTCGGCGAGGCGAGTGTTCCTAAAGGCTGCCGAAATATGGCGTGAGAATACCTGCCTTGAATTCAGAGAGGACAGCTCAGGTGAGCAGAAACTGAAATAGGAAATTGCTGATTATTTTAAAGACTTAATAGGTAATAAATAACTATGTTTCTAGCCGATGACGTTGTATGGGTTGTACACGGTTCGTCGTGTTGGTCACATCTCGGAAGAAATGGAGGAGCTCAGATTCTCTCACTGGGGGATAATTGTGACTTCGTACGTTCGACGACGTGTTTCTTGACATTTACACTAGAATAGTCCTCATACAGATAAGCAAAAGAAAGAGATTTTAATTGAGATATAATAATCCTTATTTTGTCTAGATTGGATTGGGTTTGCACGAAATCGGCCATACACTTGGTCTCTACCACACGCACGCGAGACATGATCGTGACAATTTCATAGAACTTCGTTTGGAGAACCTCATTGTAAGTCGCGACTTAGCTGGTAACTTATTTCTTCGCTAAAAAAGGATGTGATTTAAGAATGGGTGGGAGGACCAGTTTGCTAAGCAATCTGAAAGCACCAACTACAATTACAATATCACCTACGACTACGGAACTGTTATGCATTACGGAGCAACCGCGTTAGCCTAATTTTCAGTGTTTTAGTGAGTAAAATTGGCAAAAGGTTAAAATTTCAATTTCAGTGTCTCAAAGAATGGCAAGCCTTATGTGGTCCCTCGTGATACTAAGTTTTTGCCTACCCTCGGATCATATATTCTTTCTTTCTACGAGAAACTCATGGTGAACTTGCACTACAAATGCCTCGGTGAGAGCGTTGCTATAAAGCCGTGTAGCCTATTGACATGACCCTGTTTTCCGTTAAAACCTTTCTTTTTTAGACAAGTGCACTAAAGCGACCTCGGCAAAATGCGGCAATGGTGGGTTCCCTCATCCAAGAGACTGCTCGAAATGTATTTGTCCTAGCGGATATGGCGGAAGACTCTGCAAACAGAGAGTGGGGAAATTAAAATCTTAACACGGTCTTCTCTAAAGAGAACAGCAAATCAGCTCTCTTTCTTCCAGCCACCTGGGTGCGGTAAAGAGCTTACGGCAACAAACGAGTTCCAAGATTTGTGGGACGTCGTGGGACAGAAGAATTATGATCGTAATGCTGCTAACGATGATTTCTACTTCTGCAACTACTGGATTAGGGTTTGTCGCTTGTAATTAAGTAGATTTTTAATGATGAACCAAGCATTATTTAAGGGACCGCGTGGCTCAAAAATTGAAGTGATCTTTCAAAACTACACAGAGAATTTGGCTACCGACGGTTGCGTACGGGCGGGTGTTGAGATTAAAACCTTAAAAGACAAAGCTCATACTGGTTATAGGTAAACGTACATCAATAAGTGAACCAGGTCTTCTAGGCGTGAGCACATCTCAGGTGTTCAGATTCTGCTCTCCGAATTACAGTGGAACATCCTTGATCTCAGCGCATGACATCGTTCCTGTAATTACTTACAGCAGACTCTACGAAGTCACGTCCCACCTGCGCTATCGAATATGTAACGTTGTCATCTGTAGCTTTTGTAGTGTTACTAAAATTACTTGATATTATTTGAAATAATGCAGATCCCAAAGGTGGAAAGAGTACTAGGACAACACGTACGACAACACTTGCGCCATCTGACCGTACAGATAATCCATCTGAAGATACACGTCGACCAACTGAAGGATCACCTAAACCATCGACTGAGAAAACAACTCGTCCAACCAGCAAGCCCAAGGACGGTTGCATGGACCGCTTACTGTACGTGTTAATAAGCATTGACTATTGCTACCACATTAAAAAAAACGTCGTTTAGGTGCACGATTTTAAAGAAAATGAACTTTTGCGAATCCGCCAACTACAAACCGGAATTAAAGAAGAAGATCTGCCCTGGAGCCTGTCCGTAGTGTTTATTTTCTTCACGAATAAATTCGTTCGAAAGCATATGTTCGTGATTTTTTATACGCGAACGCGCAAAGTGAGGTTGTTCGTCCAAGCGGTGTGTCCTGCCACGCAGGTCTTTTCGTTGTTATCGTAACAGCAAGTCTCTGCTTGAGTAGTTTAACGTTTTTTTTCTGAAATTAATAAACCGATGTGGACGTTATTGCGACATCCAGAGTATAAGTATAAGAAACACGAACATTCTGGAACAACTCAAACACTCAGAAGGCTAAGTCGCAGAAACGTCAACCACCGAACCACAGAGACAGCAACAATAACACCACCAACAACAACAGCAACAACAACTGAATACAAAATTCGCGTTTGTTCAAAAAAGACAGCTCGTAGTTATATACATATATATATATATATATATATGCTGTTAAATAGTGCTGATATATGGAAAAACGGCCATTCCATAAAGCGCTATTTACGAAGGATGGACTGAAATGGATCAGGGCATTGGCGTGTATCCAGAAGTCGACGACAGGCGTTATGCACGGCAAGTGCTTGGATGCTGCATGAGTACTCTTACTCGCTACAAATTGTTGAACATCAGGGTATAAAACACATGTATCCAACGACCAAGAATGCAATACTACAGGTTTAACTTACGGATTGATAACTGCCCTTATCCTAAAGCGGGAGGGCTTATTGCCAGCTTATCAGGATATCATTACGCCGTCGTCGTGTAGAACGTGCGGGTAATGCAAGAGGTCGGAATTACTCACATTGTTAAGACAAAGAAAAAAGCATAGGAGGACAACATTGGCACAGGTACCAGTTGCAAGGTAGAGAACAATACAACATCGACTGAAGAATGTTGGATGGGCTCCCAGTGATTCGTAATCATTCGTCATTGTCTTCCCTGCATGAGATATACAGGCAATTAGCAATCATTTGGGGCTAATTATTGGTGGCATTTTCGAAAATATATTGTGATGGACGACCAGTGTTAGCAATTCTTGTAGTCCTTCAAAATGAAGTATCCCCTGAAGCATTTGTGGATTTTTGGGAATGCGTGATGTTTCAGACATTTGCTAACGTTAGAAGCTGTTGCTCATCGCTGAAGATTATTACTAATTGCCGTTAATTACAACCGTCCTCTATAATGGAGCACTATCGAATACGGCTCTCTCTATTCGAGCAGTGCTCCATGGAGGTTTTGCTATCACGAAGACCCACATCGGAAAATGAAACAACTATCGGCGATCGACTTGAATCAATAAAAAAATCTCTAAAAAAGGCGATAGAGGAGCGTAATGGTAATTACGTTCATCCTTGGTTAATTCTCCTGCTTTTGAAGTAGAATCTCTCGTTCACGGCGATGAATGAATTAATATTCAACATTTAACTAAGCAAACTTTTGCGTTACCTCGTAGTGAATAATCAACGCGTTTGTTCAGATTTTTCTGCTTCCACCATGTGGTTATGAAGTTCTCATTCGGCTAACGTTTCGACGCCTTCGCCTGTTTCAGAACCGATGATTCGAGTCAGTAGTTACCAGTCACCGAATACTCGATACTCTGCCTTCGTCATCATATCGAGTCGAATCTTCTTCAGTGGAGAATGGCTCGAATGAAGTTTCATACCGTAACGAAGTCGCCACATCAAAAGTGCAAAGGGCTGTGGACCATCGAGAAGGATGATCAGCTCTGAGAAAAAACGAAGTCATCGAAACGTTGGCAGAATTGGAGTCTTATAACCACCTTGTTGAAGCTGAACAATTTAACCGGATGACTTAGTGCTCAGGTTTTTAAAGTTCCATGACTAGCCTAGTATTAATTCTCACGAAAAGCTGCTCTTTTCCTTTCTCCGATTTGCCAGTTTTTTTTATAGTACAATTTTCTACAATGTAATAGTGAATTGTCGGTAAATGAGAAAATTATACTCTCCACTGTGGATGTTACAGCTGGTGCACCGCAGCAAATGGAGACTCCTTACGGAGAAGTACGATGCCGTTGGTTTGACCTTATGCTCTCAACTAACCAAGTCTTCGGATCGGCAAAACCAGTAGCAGATTTGACTAACAGGATTAATAACAATGATTTTTCAGATTGACTAACCCCTCTCGACAACCTGAGCAGCGAACGTCCTCTCAGATACTACATTGTACATGGTCGTTTTGCATAACGCCCATCACGTATTATTTGTCGTACCGCTGACGGCTTTGCCTTCTTAAGTGTCAATTCCCACTAGAGGCATTGTAAAATGCGCTGCTGTAGCGATCATATAACAGTTTCCGCACAATCTTAACCTTTTTTATTTACTGCCTACTATAATTTTTAGCGGCAGGGTATCATGTGAAATACAACTAAGATGATGCTGAGATATTTGCAAACTCCGAACCGCAGGTGTCTGCGGTGGGAACGAAAGCACTATTGTCCTTTCCGGGGAGTAACACGTTCACCACCACATCATGCGGGTCCTTCGTTTCCTCTGTCTCTCAGCTAGCTCTACCGATCAGTGCCATCAGCAATCACCTGTCGACAAGATTGATCTAGAAGCCCAAATCGGCAACGAACCTAGTTACGCTGAGAGTACAGTTGAAACCACAATCTTAACCTTTTTTATTTACTGTCTACTACAGTTTTTAACGGCAGGGTATCATGCAAATCCCGTTCACGAGTGATTGCTGATGGCGCTGATTGATAGAAATAGCTGAAAGACAGGCGAAACGAAGGATTCGCATGGTGTAGTGGTGGACGCGTTACTCCCTGGAAAGACGATAGGGCGTTCGTTCCACAACGCAGTCACCTGTAGTCCGGCGTTTTGCAAATCTCTTAGCATCATAGTTTTCGCGCACTTTATCTGGACCTTATATGTGAAGGTTTTTGCTGCTTTAATAATTCCACCTTTGTCTTCTTTGCTGTTGACGTTGTATGATGCGTTTTTTTTGTTTTTACACCACTATTTAATATACTCTCCCGACGGTTAACCGCCTCATCGTGGCTGGAAGGTTTTTCCTGGGTGTTGGACTGCAATGTTCAGCGGAAAGATTCATCCTACGGAAGGTCTTCCAAGCTGAGAAGGGGTTCGACGTTTTTATCTGGAAGCCGAGCTAAGAGTGAATCAATACCAGGATACACCACCATCCTGGTATCAAACTCGCATGGTGGCGAACCTCCCTCTAATCCACAAGGGCTGCGACTACCTGTGGTGGTGGCCATGGCTTAACCAGCAAAATTCCAAAAATGGAGATTATGCTGAGGCGCGTTCAACCTATAAGGACGAGCCGTTCAAGTACCAAGTAAGGGCATGATATACATTGTAGAAGCCGCTTTTATAATCAATTTGCTCCTTCCCTATTACAATAGCTCAGAGTATCGAACACGTTATTGTTTGTAGCCTAGCACATGGCTAGGCTTAATTCTTGCGTCATTGTTGTTGTGCTAAATATTGTTAAATAAGGGTTCACTCATCCAAGTTTAAGGTTTGAGTTGACGACAATCTAGTCAAACAGAGAAAACACAACTTAGCTCTGAATGCACATTTTTTCGCAACCTTCACTGCAGCCAGTGCAGATTAATTGTGCACACTACATATGCATTTCTTCACACTCGACGTGATAGATAATGTCAGGAACTGAACACTTTTTTGCAATGTAGGTAGAAGCCAAAAGAAGAATCCTTTTTACTTGAATGCTATTACTTTATAAAGCTGTTGTAAAAGAGGAACGTTTTTTGTGGTTTTCCTAGACCGAAGGATTTCGTATCACAACTATTTCAACTTATTTTACACTGAATTTTGTTGACGACATAAATCTCATACGAGACTTGCATTAGTGACGAAGGCGTAATTACGGAGGGACGTCAAACACTGTCCCTTCACTCACGATAAAAATCAGGGCTATCGACTAGTCTGTTTGATAAAAATGTCGAATAAACTGTTGCTGTCGCTTATTTTCGCTAACCCACCAAGCGGTCAACCGATGGATCATTGACATCATGAACCAATCGTCCTAGATAATGTAAGCCTATTTATTTATTTATGATCTTATAAACTGATCTTCTTCAGCTGCTGTGAGGTTGGTATAGGTCTTCGTTGTCGTTGTTGTTGTTGTTTGTCGATGGCTGACGTTTCGACGATTTCGCCTTCCTCAGATCCTGGACGTATTTTATATGTCAGCAAGTGGGTCAGTCCCACTCGTAACACCACGGTGAGTAGCAGCCATTCTGTTCAATATGGTGTAGACCTACATTTGACCGTAACATCTGAGCCCACCATCTACTTAAATGTTTGATCTTCATTAATACTTTAGCCTTTTCCACCGAAAAATAAAGTATTCTAATATAAATACGTCCAGGCTCTGAGGAAGGCGAAATCGCCGAAACGTCAACCATCGACCAACAACAACAACAACAACGACAACGAAGACCTATACCAACCTCACAGCAGCTAAAGAAAATCAGTTTATAAGATCATAAATAAATAAATATATATTATCTACATATGCCGAGGTTTATAGAAAGTCGGTCTTTTGAATGTAAGCCTATTTTGGCAACATGATCCATACCAGTAAACACTAAGCAATGATTAGCGGCTGAATTATATTTAACGAAAATCAATTATCAATTTTAAGCTGTACCTTCAAATTGGTATATTTCAGTACGTCAAGCATACAAATAAACCTTTCACTTGCCGCTGCCATATGCAAGAGCAGCCCTGTGAGATGTGCTCGCTCTAAACCTTCGTTGTACACAATTTTTTTCCTTAAATGACATTCACGAAGAACTTTGCCTATCGGTTCGGCGATTGCGCTGCAGCATGTTTGATATCCTGCGGGATGGAGTCACAAACAACTCTTGTCCACCGGTTGAAGTTCATATGCACTGCTGTGTGTACGACTGACCTGAGTTTCGACACTTGGCTCATAGAAGGACGTCTTTTATTTCAGACCATTCACATAGATTTCGGCTTGACTTCTTACCTAACTTGGTTGATACGGGATAGCGCATTCTTTTCGACTGCGCGTTCGATAACGCTGAGTGATCTTTCATCCTGCTCACGCAGCGACCAGGCTTCTGACGCATACGTTAGAGCAGGAGGAGTCGCAAAGTTGGGTATTCTTTGTCTTCTTCACTATATTCTCGATGCTCTTGAAAGCTTCCCAAGCCGCTCGTTTCCTTCTGCTCAGCTCTGGGACTAAGTCGTTCATCATATTGATTTCCCGACCTAGATTGACATAAATGGAGCATTCGGAGATATTCTTTCCATTGAGCGTGAATGGGACAAACGAAACCAATCCGTTCTTTATAAACATCGGTTTTGTGAGATTTAGTCGAAGACCAACCTTCCTGCAGGCTTTATCAAAATCGACAAGCACCGCTTGGCTAATGTTTGCTGTTTTAAGAACGATATCATCAGCAAAGCGAAAATGATGTAACTGCCGACCATCGATTTTCACTCCCATATTATCCCATTCCAATGTTCGCATGACGTTCTGGAGGGTGGCGGTAAATAGTTTTGTAGAGATTATACACCCTTGCCTAACTCCCGTTTTGACGTCTGTGTTAATATCGTTGTAGAATAGTGAAATTTTGGTTGTGAAATTTTTGTGCAGCTCACGAACAATCTTTACGTACTGAGTAGGGACTCCTAAACATCCAAGGGCTTCCATGACTGCTTCTATCTCATTTGAGTCAAATGCCTTCTTTAAATCGATGAGTGTGAGACAGAGCGGTCTTTCGTACTCTCGCGATACTTCAATGAGCCTTGTTATCGTGTGGATGTGACCCATCGTACTGAATCCTTTTCGAAACTTTTCCTGCTCACATGGCCATCAATCGGCCGGTGTTCTGTCAATCCTGTTTAGGATGACTCGAGTGACAGCGCCATATGAAATGAAGGTATCTTCGCGTTGGACCAAGAAAAACGATATAAGATCTTAATATTGATGTGATTGTTATGGCCAGTACTGCTTTCCGTTTTCTGCCTAATCTCCAGTTCATGCTTTTCATCATGTTCACCAAACGACCAAGGTACACGTGCGAAAAAGTCTCTGTAATCGGAGAACCATTCACGTTCTCGATGTTTTTCTTCAATAAGCAGACACGAGGTTGTTATTAAAGAATTTATTTGGACACAATAGCTGACGTTTCGGCGATTTCGCCTTCTTCAGAGCCTGTAAAGGTCGAATTGAGATGCGATCTACTCAGCGAAACACTTTTATAACCCTAGCAGATAAAACTTTACAAATAAATTTGTATTCACACAAGAAAGAGCTTCATTTGAAGGTAACCTATCCGAAAACGGCTACGTTACGAAATGGTACCGAAAGCCAAGTAGTAAAAACATCTTAGTTCATTACCTCTCCTCTCACCCCTCTCACACGAAAAGGGCGCTTGTGAGAAACATGTTTCGAACAGCTACCAACGTGTGCACAGGAAGGGAGCAGAGAGAAGAGTCACGGAACTTGGCGCGGCAAATAGCCATTTTTAATGGCTACGAAACTGTAGCTCGGGATAGGTGTAGAGGAAATCACAGGCCCTGGGATTGTCATCTGGGATTCACACAAGAGGAGATGGACAAATGTCTTGAGTTATTAAACAAACAGTTAGAGTACATAAAATTCACCCGTGAGAAACAGAAGGAAAACTGGCTTCCTTTCCTAAGCGTACAAGTCAACCTATCCGAAAGCGGCTACATCACAAAATGGTATCGAAAGCCAAGCAGTACGAATATAATGGTTCATTACCTCTCCTCTCATTCCTCGCACACTAAAAGGGCGCTCACAAGAAATATGTTTCGAACCGCCGCCAACGTGTGCACAGGTAGAGAGCAAAGGGAAGAATCCTCGAAACTGGCACGCCAAATAGCCATTCCAAATGGTTACGAAGCTGTAGCTTCTGGCCATAGGCATAGAGGAAGAACTACACCCCAAAACGTTAATTCTAGCGGAAACAAGGCTCCGTTCCTCTCGCCCTTTATTTCAAACGAAATATGTGCTGCCATAAAACGTTGCTTATTAAGAGCCGGTCTAGAGAAATCCGTAAAAGTGATAAAAATACACACCATCGAACACTCTAAGACGCTAGCAAGTTCGAAACAGCCTGTATGACCGTCTATGTATAACGAAAAACTGCGTAATTTGCCCTAACTGTAAAGACGGTGATTGTAAAGACGGCTTTGTTATTGAACATTATTCGTTAGTAGTATAACAAATGTCTTGAGTTATTAAACAAACAGTTAGAGTACATAAAATTCACCCGTGAGAAACAGAAGGAAAACTGGCTTCCTTTCCTAAGCGTACAAGTCAACCTATCCGAAAGCGGCTACATCACAAAATGGTATCGAAAGCCAAGCAGTACGAATATAATGGTTCATTACCTCTCCTCTCATTCCTCGCACACTAAAAGGGCGCTCACAAGAAATATGTTTCGAACCGCCGCCAACGTGTGCACAGGTAGAGAGCAAAGGGAAGAATCCTCGAAACTGGCACGCCAAATAGCCATTCCAAATGGTTACGAAGCTGTAGCTTCTGGCCATAGGCATAGAGGAAGAACTACACCCCAAAACGTTAATTCTAGCGGAAACAAACGTACTGCAGGAAGACCACCGACCCGGTGGTCAAAGTTCTTCACGAAGAGCATTGCAGAAAGATATGATACGAATAGGAGTCCTTTGAACAAGCAGAACCCATTGGGCTATTCTTGCACGCGACAAGGAAGGATGGAAGATTTACTGGCGCCCGCTCGAGTCACA